>JARHVA010003443.1:1905000-1983992 GCA_037957365.1 Torreya grandis
CTAAATTAAAGATGATTAACACCAAAATTTGGGTTTGATTCATACCAAAAATTTATGGTTTTAGATGTATTTTACCTAAAACATTTCAATATTTCAAGTCATTTTTTATAATTCAAAGTTAGCATAAGGTCAATACCACTTGATGTTTTGAACAGTGTCAAGTTTGAGCTAAAAATTAGGTCAAGTATTTTAATCTATCCCCAAAATATAAAAAATGAAGTAACACAATCTTGGTGCTAATAAACAACAAAAAAATTAAATATAAAATGATTATTTTTATTAAAAACAATTATGTTATATTTACTGTTTTATTATATAACTTTTTTTTATTGGTTAATGTGATTTTTTGGGAGGTATCCACAACCATTTGGAAATAGGAGCTTAGTATAACACATGCTACCCAAAGGGAATCAAACTCATAACTTCTTTCTTTCCAATTTACTCATTTGAAATTACAACACAATCCCTTAGGTATTACAAATTTGAATATATATATATATATATAATCTCAAAAAAAAAGATTACAATTTGAAATAAAAATTACTTTAGGAAAATGATATATAAATTGCCATCTTAAATGAAAAAATAATGTCATAGATGAAAAAATATATAATGTATTATATATACACAATTGTAGACACTATTTATAAATTATATATCACTTGAATCTTATACGATTAGAAAATACTTAGCATAGATGTACCTTTAGCTTCTACACCCTTCCCACACTAAAAGGGTCACATACACTATATCTTTATGATTATTTATTATTTCTTAGTCTAAAAAATGTTATTATGATGACTTGGAACTTTTATCATGATCAAAAATTTATAAACTTTCTTACCATCTATCTCTACAATTTTTACCCCTATGCCTATTTGCCAATTGCTCAAATACTTGCATACTAGTTAGAAACCTATGTCGATGTAAGTGACCCTATCCAACACAAGTGTCCTTTTGATGTGGGTCTTGTACACATACCCAAATTTAATAAGAAATCCACTAATGTTTTAGTATCTCAATGGAGATAAACTCCACACTAAGGAATGAGTTGCAGATATGGGTTAAACAACCTTATAGTGGAATAGCAAGCTAAGTATGAAGGTTGTTAACTATGTTTTCTTTTAGTAAAATGAATCCTAGTAAAGAAATCAAAACCTAAGTGAGTTGGATGTATGGATGGAATGTATTCTATAATTTTTAGGTATCAATCAAATAAATTCAAAATGAGGGAAGGGTAGGCCATAATATAAGGTTTTATGATCTCAAAGGGTTACTTCCTAGGCCAGTTCTTTTATGGACAAGTGTTTACAGGACTAATATTTTTTGTTTGTGTCTATTTCACACTCGTAAACAAATAAATTTAGGTCTTCTAGGGGGAATAGTATATGAAACTTTATGATCTTAATTGAAGGTTTTTCTCTTTAGAATTGTTGTTTCACACCCTTAGTTGGGAGATTATAGCTCAGACTAGAAAGGTGTTTAGGGTAGTTATGGCACACACCTAGAAGACTATACCAGATAGAAATCACTTTTGTGTACTTTATAATATTAACATAGTTTAACCAATTCCTTAAAATAAATGAAATCTACTAATTTTTAAATATCTTTTGCACATCTATAATTAGCATACATAAATGATAACAACCAGAATTATCCCTAGCTTTTGCACACTTATAAATTATTGAATTAATATAACCAAGAAAACAAAACTACAATAATAGAGACATGGAAGGAAAGAACACTGACATAATTGCATGACAATAAAACTGATTTCTTCATGTATTTATAAAAACTTTGACCTTTTAGAATGTATAATTACATGAATATACAGACTTAGGTATGGGTCACCTCATCCTCCAATTCCATGCAAACTCATAGTTATATTATGTAACTAGAACCTCAACTCTATTTTTAGCATTAAAATTTCATGTGTACATGTTCATGGTTAACTACAACTACATCAAAAATAATTAATCTTGTATTATTTCAATGCAATGTTTACATGCTTACAAACAATTCAAAAAACTTTTACATTTGTGTACTAAGTATAAGTAAACTTTAAGTACAAATATTAGTCTTATATATATGAATACATATAAAATAGCCTTAAATTAAGGATTTTTAGGTGATTACATGGTGATTTTTTTGAGGTGTTGAAGATGTAGCTTGTGCTAAAGTAGAATTTAAAGCATCATCTTTCTTCTTTACTTCTAACACTTTAAAGTGTTTATCACCAATATCATGCTGGTACCTAATAATGTCCATATTTATAAATGGAGGTATGTGCACCATATTAACTTATTTCATAATTCATGCATGTTAAAATTTATTATTTCTAAACTTAATCTTGAATATTTATACCTTCGTGACCTTTTTCCTTGCAAAATTCAACTCAAATTCTATTTCTTCTAATGTCATTCCTTATAAGTTATATTTGAAGCTAGTTGAAGCCATTTGAAGAATTTTATCAAAATTAACCTTGCTAATATGCCTACCCATGGATTTCCTTGCCTATGAGAGCTTTAATTCCTCCATAATATGAAAAATTAGGATCTCATGCTTTACATATTTGGGCATTATGGCCTTAGCTAATGTAACCCTTTCTCTAGCTTCTTGTGTCCTGATGACTACCAAGTTGAGAGAATTGGTAGCTTATAATGGCACCATCAAATTAAGGTGGGCATATGCCTTACTAGTTGTATGAAATAATTAAACAATTTGGTAGTTTCAACTATATAAGGTGTTAACTCAACGCTCATTGAAATAATAGCCTCCAAGATATTATACAATCTAAATGCTACATTTTTTAAATCTATTTCTATATGTATGGTAATGTGCATATTTTCTTTTTATTCCCTTATTTTTTCTAATTTATGCTCAAGTTATTTTCTAGCCATTTTGGTTCCTTCATGAATCTCAACTAGTGCATCCTTGTGGGTGTCAAAATAGGATTTGAAATCCTAAATGTATGGGGATTGTCCCAATTTTCTATTTTTTATTTTATACAAGGTAAATACCTCTTATATTTCTTCAAAAATCTTCCAAAATGACCCCCTTTCTAGTCTAATCTTCAAGTTTCCTCTTCTTTACCCTTTATACACTCCCTATAGATTTTTTAAATATAGAGCTCACTATGGGCAATTTGTAATTGTAATATCAGGTATTTAAGAAGCCTCTAATTGTATATTATTTTTCCACTTTGGGAGGACCAATTATGTTATATCTATGGGTTGAGTGTCTTGAATTATAGTCTCACCCAACAGCTCTCCTGAGCATTAATTCAAAACTTCTTCAAGTAGTAGACCAAGAAGGGAAGGACAAATCATTTTAAACCAGTCCATGCCACCATATTGAGGTAGTGGGTGTATTTTATAAATTGTCTTTTTCTTTTCAGCCTTTTTTATTGTTACCATAGTAGTGTCTTGAGAAGAATTGGGGGGAGGCATTGTTAAACCCAACTGAGTAGATGAAATATGAAGTTGAGAGCTTACCATTGCCCCTATAACTTTATTTTTTGCCTTCCTTTTAGTCTTTGAAGGTGATGGAATAGTGATGGAAGCAATCATAGTATAAATAATAGGAATGGACACAAAATATACAATTAGAGGAGGTGGAATAGTTGGGGGAGTCAGAACAATAGGGGTAGAAGAAGCATCCTCTACCTTTGGAACAAGAAGAGTCAGTTGGGAACTTGGATAAGAAAGAAATAACCTCTACCTTGGGTACCAAAATGGGAGGGGGCTTACTAGGACTAAGGGACATAGAATCAAATGAACTAATAGTGAAAGGAAAAACACATGACATAATAGGAGTAGAAGAAATTGAAGGAACTAGTTCTTTACCTAATGGTTCTTCATGTAATGATGTTTTTCCTTTGGTGTCTTAGAGGTTTAGAATCTTAGCTCTTTGATGATCCTACTCTTCATCTATAGATTCACCCCCAATATCCTCTCCTAATTTTATTTCTATTGATGGTACATTAATAATAGGACTCTATGGAGGGGGTTAATCCCTTTGCTTCCTCTTACAACATATAGTTATTTTCCTAACTATGGAAGATACATATTGTGTGGGTGTGGTTGAGTTAACCATAACAACAACATCTAGGATTGATGTATCACTTGATTGGGTAGGTCCTTATAAATTTGAGGAATCAAGACAAATGGGATCATCATGTGCTCCCCCAGTGAAGTATCAAGCACTCCAAGTTACTTCTTTATAGCTTTTAATGTCATAATATGTATTTTTGAGGGTATCCCTTGGTTTTTAATCATTGAGAGGGAATATTAACCCAAAAATATGATGTATCTCATCCTCTAGTGTGTGGGAGTATAGTTTTTGCATCTGCAATTGAGATATATGGTTTCCCTTAGATGATTTTTAAGAGGTCTTTATCCAGGCTAACTATTTGTGCCCATTATTTGGCCTAGGAATCATCCTTGGCATTGATAAATAAGAAGTCATGATCATATGGCTCATGCCATTAGGGAATACCAAGGCCCTTGATGTGTTTTTACACTTGGCCATGAGGATCCTAATCCCTATGTGGTAGAGTGGCAAGTGAGTATTATTCCCCTAAATTTTAACTTCATATAAGTGTTTGTGATTTACATAGCACATTATCCTAATTGTGAGGTGAGATCCATGAAAGGATCACTTCTTATTATTATGCATATATTCATATATCCCAAACCATAATTGGTAGGCGATTTCTTATTATTCTAGTTTGTCTAGTACATATTTTGGTAGATGCATGGGTGAGACCTTATGGCCTATGACCATGAAAAAAGTGTAGTCTGGGTATAAATAATAATATCCCCTAATTATAAATGTTTATAAAATGATTTTAGATATCCTAGGTAGTGGCAACTCATGAATGGATATCCATACCTAGGGTTAGACATCCTCTATAATGCATGTGATATTTTAGGTGTATGTGTATATGTGCATGAAAGAATAGGTATCACATGTATGATTTTTGGTAAAGTATGGATCTAGGCTACAAAGTGACCCATTATATACATAAACTATGTCTATAACAACATAAATAAGATAAGACATCATATATAAATGGCCTCTCTAGGGACTTTTATCCTTGTAACATATATTCTCTTAGCCTTGAACTGATAACCTCACCAAAAGTGAATATCAACTTTGAGGTCAACAGTAAGTCTAGTAATGGAACCCACTCAAGGTGGAGGAATTTGATGATGTGATAACCATATAACATATTGAGGAGGGCCATATTAATATTGATTCCCATCCTAAATTTGGTCACATACACCAATTACTTCTTCATATTGATGGTCTCCCCAAGAACTATCCAGTTACTTAATGTTATTTCAATTGATTTTTCCTTCTTCCATGAGACTACCCTATGTAAATCATATGTATAATTTTAAATGGGTAGAGATAGATACCTTTTAAATTCATCCCTTGAGATTCATGCTATGAATAACTTGTGCTCTAAATGGTGACAAAATGCACCTCTAGTCACCTTCCCAGTGAAGAACAAGTCTTGTAGGAGGTCTATGCACAACATGACCACTGGATTTACTACTATGAATTTTAATTCTTGGAGTTAAAAGAGGAGGAGGTATACATATAATTAGCATTGATCTATAATTAAGCTCTCCTTTTAGGTGTGCATGTCAACTTGGTGAATCACCTCCCACAATGATAAATAATTATTATAATCATTATTGAATATTATGTGGTCAAATACTATGTCCTTAGACTTTGTATAATCCTTGATAGAAAATATAAATGGAGGAAGATTCCTCAAAATGTATTAGATGAGAAATCCATTGCTAACTAACTATGTTAACAATGTTTTATTTATCAATTTAGTAGCTTGACTCTCCTAGGTGCACTATATGCTCAAAACACTAGTAGATAGGTCTCGTTAGTAAGGAAGCAAGTGAGTTTGAAGTTGGATTGTGATAAATGAGCACATTGTTCATTTTTAATGCTTTGATATAGCTTTGGCATTATATTCTAGTTCATGTAGCATTAATGTCCAATGTCTATAACTTTGATTTGTTTGTTCAATTTGAACTTTAAACCACTTTATTTGGAAGGTATGTCACATAGACACTATTGATGCTTAATTAGAATGCCACATAATTTTATTTTTCCAAGTGTCATTTAATTGATTCTGTTGCTTTGGTTTACTATGCCATGGGGGCTCTCAATAGTTTAGAGTTGGGATATAGAATTAGAATAGTGTTTGTGAGGCAAATGAATATCCTAAACAAAAGTTTCAAACACTTTTGTTGAAGACCAAAATGAGCCAGACAAATTTTCCAAATAATTTCCCTGAAGACCAAATCCTCAAAATTTATAAACACTTTATTTGAAGACCAAAATATTAAATAAAAGTATCAAACATTTTCTCTGAACACTTTCACCCAATGAAAGTTCCTAACACTTTCTCTGAATACTAGAATGAGATGAACAAATTATCCGAACACTTTCTCTGAAGACCAAAATGAACTAAAGTGTAAAACCTCTGAAAACTTGGTTCCCAAAGACCAAATGGTGAAGAATATAATATATGATGGATAGATTTACAAAGTCCCAATATGTAAATATAAACTCTAAACAATTGTCCTAAACAAAACCTGCAAACAAAAACTTTGAAGAGTAACTTCATGCTAAAGTTTATATAGGTGTAAAGTGTTGAAAACTACCAAAGATAGGCTTATGAACATAAGTTTTGAATACCAAATCATGTAGAGCATAGTTCTAAATAATTTTTTTGAAAACCAATTTCAACTGAGACCTATACATACACAAATTCTGAAGAACATTAGTAGGTTATCCCAAATAAATAAAACATGTTCATATTTTCATCGAATATCAAATTTAGTGAAATATAGAAAGCTTATTTTTAGAAACTTTCAATATAAGTCTATACTTTTTTATAAATATAGTGGGTCTCTATTCTAAAAAAATAATGGGGGTATGCTGGGTAAAATAAATGGTTTATTATAAGATAAATACTCCCAAGTATTTAAGAACTTAGAACCTTTAGTTACCAACTCTAGATAAAACATGAACCATTCCACAAAATAATAGTTGAATTAGGCACATAAAAGATACTTCCAACAACCACATACAACATACTTAGCTTACTCATACCCTAGATTTGTGTGTGAGGAAGTGATTTCATTTTACCTATGTTGTGAGTTTTTAGCAGTGACTCAGGATAATTATAGGTTTCCTTCTGGTTTCTAAGATTTTTTTTAAAAACTAGGAAGCTTTGGCATTACTCTACTACCAATCAAGTGTCCATAGCCCTGATAGAGGTTCCATGGGTTCCTTCTCTTTCATCCTTCCATATTCTTACATGATACATGATACATAAATCTTATTTTATCATTTGAATCTTTGATCACCTTTGGGTTTTTATTTAGGTTTGTTGGATCACTCTTTTTAGGATGTCTTGATTCTTATTTTGCTATATTTTTATTTTACATAATGTTTCAAGAAGAGGGAGAGAAAAAACCATAGTTATTTGGTATATATGAAAGCATAATTTTTTAACTACATTTTCCTTGCCAGCTACACCCATATCAATAGTTATTTCTTTAAACAATGTATTAATATGATAGGTGCATTTCATCTAGTGAAAGTAAGAAAAATTTCTAAAATTTGTCATGTAGTAATGTCGATCAATCCTTTATATGCCTAATTAAAGCATTAAGTGGTAGCCTAGCCATGATTAATTTACTTGTTGCATACCTTAATTCAAAAAATCTAAAATATAAGGGTGCAAAATACTAAGTATGTAAACAAATTGGTGTACCTTTTGATTTATGTGTTTTCCCATAAGTTAATATTTTATCTTATTAACATGTTATAAGAAGTCCTATAGGTTGGATATTTGTTTGAGAAAACTATGGAAAGTTAATAAAACTACCATGAGACAAAGAAAATTTTCTAATATAGAAATCAAGAAACTAAATTATGAAATGAAATGTTAAAACTAGGATAAAGTTAACCTAGGAAACATGGAATCTATTTTCTAAAAGCAATAAATATATTCTAATATTACTCTCACCACAACATTTTTTGTTAATAAGAGACATCCAAAAATGGTAAAAACATGAATTAATGCTTCAAAAACTATCTATTGACTAGATATGTCATCTCATTACCTTGGAGGTCCCTCAAATAGAAAGCATTGTTACCCAAGATCTCTAAAATATGATAAGGTTTAATCCACAATGGGTTAAAATTGTCATGGTGTCCTTCCTTTTCAATGTATTTATCCTATAGAAGCACTAGGTTAGACATTCCAAAGGCTTTTAACTTTGTTATTCTATCAAACCACCTTTTGACTATGTCCCAATGTTTACTTAAATTTTGTAAGGCCTCGGTTCTTGATTCTTACATCTCTATAATTTATAGTAATCAAGACTCCATCTTTTCACTTGGTTACATGTATTCTTGAGTAAATTGATATGTTGGAAATTTAAGCATGATTAGGAAAATTGGTTTTATCCCATACACCAACAAGTAAGGTGAGGCCTTGAGGGCCTACTTGTAGCTTATTCAATCAATCCATAGTGCATATTTTAGTATATTGTGTGAGTCTATAGGATTTTATACTACAAAATTTTTTATGGATCAATCAGGTTCTTATTTATTGATTCATCCAATCCATTTCCCTATGGGCAATGGTTTGATGATGAGCTGATAGTGATTTGATTAATATGGCTATTCAATAAATTTGGCTTATTAGAATGTTGGCTCATTGTCATAAACTAGAGAAATGGGGGTACCAAATATAGTTATGATATTTTCCTCTATAAATTTGATTACATCTTGTGCTCATGAATGCTTTGTAGCTACTAATTTAGTCCATCATGTGTAATAGTCTGTGGCAGTGAGTATGAACTTATGGCTAGCTAAAGAATTGGGGTTAATGACCCCAATAAATTCTAAATCCCATTGAGTGAATTGGTATCCCTTTAATAACATGTTGTAAAGGCATTACTACATGTACTTCTCTTTCACCAAGACTTGGTATTCATGGCATGTTCTAACATGAACATGTGCATCCTTGAAGACTATTGGCCAGTAATAACCCATTTCAAGGATTTTATGGGTCATGGTGTTTCCGAGAGGTATGACCACTACCTATCTTTTGGATGTAAATTTTTCACTAATTTATTGAGCTTATTCTCATTATATGCATCTTAGGTAGATGACTTCATAATTATTTTTATATATGATCCCTTTTTTATCATGTAATGAGTTGCTTTGAGTCTCAAATCTCTTCTCTATTCTCTTTTAAGTTCTAAGGAATAAGAATCTATGAGAAAGTATTAAATAATTCTATTATACCAATATTTTTTACATACTTGGTTTTCACAAACCTATTCAATGATGATGCATGGGTCAGGCTTAGTCATGAGTTGAATGATGCGTTGACCTATAACAATCTTGGTAGGATTGATTTCTATGTCTAAATCCTATAGTTTTTCCTTCCATTTTCCTCTAAATTTTCCCAATTCATTTTTCCCCAAATGCAGTTTGACAGAAAGATCTGACACAATGGTGATGGTATTGTTCCTCAAGATGTAGTGTCAACATTTATTTATTACTTTGGCAAGGAAAAATATTTGCTTATTTATCATGGAATACTTGAGATATGCCACCTTCAAAATTGTGCTCATAAATGTAATAGGGTTCTCACTTTTACCTTTCTTTTAGGTGATCATGATGACAATGGTATGTTTTGAAGTGAATGAATACAATAAGTTTTTAGTGAATTCTAGACCTATCAAAACATGGGCTTGATATATTGCATATTTAATGTCTTGAAAATACTTTTGGGCCTTTGTTGTCTATTCCACTTTAGTATCTTGATTGAGAATTGCATTCAAAGGTTTAACAATTTTTGCAAAACTTGGTATAAATTTTCTCATGAATTTTATCTTCTCAAAGAAATATTTGAGCTCTTTCTCACCATTTGGGAATGTAATTTTTGATATCCCCTAGATTATGTCCAAGTAAATTGTAATTCCATATTTGGTGATGATGTGACCTAATATCTTGACTTTTTAATGCCAAATATACTCTTCTTGGGGTTCAACTAAATGCCAAATCTTCTACATCTTTCAAAAATTGATTGTAGGTAACCCACGTGATTGGTCCTTGATTTTGTTAAAATCATAAGGTCATCTATATAAATGGTTATACATTTACCTATCATCCCTTGGAATGAATGATCCATGGCTTGATGAAAAGTGTCACCTATGTTAATTAGGCAAAGGGCATCCTATTATAAACATAAGTACCCCACTTAGAGGTGAATGTTATCTTCATTTTGTCCTCTCACTCTACCATCACCTGATTATATCCTTAAAATCTATACAATAATTACATCATACTTGAACCACTCACTATCTAGATGACCTCATATGAAAGGCAATGGATAATTGTCTTTATCAAAAGCTTTATTTAAGTTCCTAAAATCAACATAGAGTCTAATTTCCCCATTCTTCTTCTTGATTGGAACTAAAATAGCCACCCAAATAGAATGTTTGATAGGGAAAACTATTTTTTGCACTCAAAAACTTTTCCATTTCCTTATGAATAAGATGTTATAGGATAGGATTTATTGGCCTTTGTCTCTTCCTGAATAGTTTGTGGTCTAACTTTAATAGGATTGTATGGGTGATGAACCTTGGGTTGAAAACCTTCAAGCTTTTTTATGTCCATGAAATCACATATTTTTATTGGGTGAGTAGATCTTTCACCCTTTGCATTTCCTCTGGAGTGTAGTTGAGACCAATGTTAACATAACATAGATCATATTTGTCTCATATATTCTCCCTTTTGAATTAAGATTCATTTACTTTTGGTTGCCTTTGTTGCTAATTTTGAGGATCCAAATCAAATATCCTTTCCAAGGAAACCATTCCTAAGGGGGAGGCATTTTTATTTTAGTTGAACGAATCATTCTCCCCCTAATTCCTCTTGGCATAGGTAACTAATATCCTTATCATCAATGATTTGAGACTCAAATTTCCCTGAGTTAACCAAGAATTGGATGATCTACTAGTCATAATTAAAGACATGGAAAATTTCCACATTTTAAAAAATAGATGAATAAGGTACTAACTCAATGGATAATATTTGTACCTTTGATTCTTGTAGAGGTGCCAAATTGATCATTGAAGCAGCCAATAAATTTTTAACTTAATTTTTTTATCTAGGTAGAACCACTACGTTTAAGGCCTCAAAAGACTTAATTAAATCCTAGGATCTATGTTTGTACCTATTTAGGTATGATATCTTGCACTGGTATTTATTCTTGACTTGATTGACTACCAATTCTAAATCTCCATAGATAAGTAGTTGTTTGACATTATTTTTTAGAGCAAAATACAATCCCAAAATGAGTGCCTCATATTTTGCTTTGTTATTGGTACAAGGGAACTATAGTTTGTATGATTCCAAGTATTTCTTACCTTGTGGTTACACCAATTCAATGTCAATTCCTAATCCTTACTTGGATCCTGCATCATCGAAGTGGAGAGTTCATAACTGGGAAGGTCCCTATACTTCTAGTTCTTGTACATCATATTTTATAGTAAAGGAACAAATCCCAAGGTTAAGAGATTTATAGTTTACTTATTCATTATTTATATTGTATTCAATAATTTGGTGTTTCATTCTTAGCTCTTGATCAATTCGAATCTATTTTGTAATGCCTCTCCATGGTAACCAAATGTGAGAGAAATCCATTTCTACATACCCATTTAATGTACTAGACTAGTCTCTACTAAGGAGGAGTCTATAAACTTATAGAATATCCACCAAAATTATTTCAATTGTCTTTTTTACACATGGATGAAATTCTACTTAGATGCATATATCATTTAGTTCTCCTATTACAATTACCACTGTATTATCTAGCTATGAAACCACCCTCTTTGATGGGGTTGGAGTCAAACCAAGATTTTGGAAAATGGAAGTTGGCATCACTATGGCAGAGGCTCCATAATTGACTAAAAAATTATGTTCTTTCTAAATGCTTTGATAGTCAATAATAAATGTGAAACTTCTAGTTTGATTTTTTATATGACATTGGTGTGAGTAGCCTTTCTCTTTTATATAGTTGCTTCCCTATAATAGACCTTCACAAGAACTCCTTTTGTTTAGTGATCTTATCCAATTCATGAAATTTGATGTTGGATTTTATCTTCTTCACATCTTAAAAAAACTTATACCCTCCTTTGCTTTTATCCTCTTTATTTTGGGGCCGTTCAGTCCCTTTTGGGGGAGCTGGATTATTGTCACCCTTGGATTTGATGGAATAGTGGTATTATTTAACAGAGTATACATTGTGAATGGATTCTTATTACTCATATTTTAATTACCCATTTGATACTACTAAAAATCATGTATTTCATCATAGTTATCCTTTGGCTCATTATCATATTTTCTTGGGAAAAAGGACTCATTCATTTCAAATACCATTACAGTGTTTGAAGAACTAAGTTTTGGGTGGAACTCTGATGGATTGTTCATCAAGTCTTGCCTTATTATCTCCCTTTGGAATATTTTAAACACTACGTAGAATTCCACACGTTAAATTTCACCATGTTGTAATGTATTATAGACTCTACACCAATTGGGTAGAGATATTTATACTATGTTAATTTTGGCAACTTGTTGAGCTATTGTTGTTCTATATTATTTATAGACAAATTGAAAAGTCTATTATATATTTGAAATCCATAATTTTGATTATAATTTTGGCTAGTAGTGTTAAATATTTTCCTTTGCATGTTCACAAAGTCATTGCTCAATTTTTGGACCATTCTTTGTATAGAATCTAGTTATGTTTTGGTAGAATAAACACATTGTGAAATTATAGTATAAGATGGAACTGAATGTTGGTTTTGATGATGATTATTCATCTATACCTAATTATTCATATAGCCTTAGTTCTAATTGGGCATTTATTGCATTAGAGGAGGTAGTGCATATAATTGATTCTGATTAAAAGTAGGAACATTTTAATTAAAATGAGGCATTAGATTTAGGGCTATAAAACCAACATTGATGCTGGGAGTGATTCATATTTGAGGATTTAGCTATTTATCAGTATTGATAACATCTATATATGTTATAGCTAGAGTTGTGGTAGCAATATCTCTTCATATGAGCATTGCAGTGATTGGGTCCAAGGAATTTTTTTACATCTCCAATGCCAATGATCCTTATACTCAATAATCTAGGCTAATCCAAGTGCACATCTTTTAAAACCTCATGTTGAAAGATTTAATTGGCTCATTAGGCTCCCTCTTATTGATGGTGAAGTGTTGATACACTAGTCTAAGGCTGGTACCTTGTCCAAATTGCACAAGAAAATTTCTCTGACATGCATTCTAAGAATTAATTGAGTTCTCTTAAAGGTTGAGGTACCAATCATAGGCAACATCCTACAAGGTAATAGTAAAATAATGAATGAAACATATTCATAAATAAAATTAATTAATCTCAAATTAGACTTGAAAGACTTAATGTGTTCCTCTATAGTTATTCCTCCTGAGGGGGAGAAAAAAGGTAGATACTTCTCTAGGTTCTTAGGAAAATTATGGACATCTCATATGATGATAATGGAAGATCCAACTAAAAAAGGTTGTTGAGCCATAGGATGATTTATGGGATGGATATTTATTATTGAAGATGGTGTCCTATCTCGAGATCTATTGGGAACAACTAATACATATATAGGCCTTTGATGTGTTGATAAATGGAAAACCAAAAGACTAGTTTGGGCCCTAGACTTGATAACTCTCTTGGATGTCTCCAGAGAAACTCAAACATAGGGGAGAACCTCACACTAGGGAAGGAACACACTTGGACTTCCTTCTAGTTCCAAACCTTCTTATTGATGTGGGTATTTTGTACATCCCTATATTTAATTAGGTATCCTTTAGAATTTTAGGATCTTAATGGAGATAAACTACACTTTAGAAAATGAGTTGTGGGTATGGGTTAAACAATATTTTGGTGGAATATCAGGATGAACATGTAGGTTATTAACTAGGTTTGCTTATAGTGAAATTAATCCTAATAAATAAATCAAAACCTAAATGATTTGGATGGATGGGTGGAATATATTCTAAAGTGGGTAGGTCTCAATCAAATAAATCTCAAAAGGAGGGAAGGGTAGAGAAGAAAAGAATATTCTATGATCTCAAGGGGTCACTTCATAGGCTAGTTCCTTTTTGGACAAGTGTTTCCATGACTAATGATTACTATTGATAGTTGTTTCATACTCATAGACAAACATACTTAGGCATTCTGGGGGGAGTAATATAGGAAACTTAATGGTCTCAACTGAAAGTTGTTCCCTTTAGAGTTATTATTACACACCTTAGTTAGAAGATTACAGTTCAGACTAGAAAGGTGTCTAGGGTAGTTATGAAACAAATCTAGAAGACTATACTAGAGATAAAAAAACTCATGTACACTTTAAAATATTAACATAGTTTAACCAATTACTTAAAATCAATGAAATTTACTAACTTTTCAATATCTTTTACACATCTAGAATTAACATACATCAATGATAACAACCAAAATTATCCATAGCTTTCTCACACTTCAAATTAATAAATTAATACAACCAAGAAAACAAAACCTCAATAGCATAGAAATAGAATGAAAGAACACCAACATAGTTTCATGACAATCAAACTGATTTCTTCTTGTATTGATAAAAATTCCAACCTTTTAGAATGTATAATTACATAAATATATATACTTGGGGAGGGGTCACCTCATCATCCAAGTCCATGAAAACTCATAGTTACATTACACACTTAGAAACTTAGTTATATTTTTATCATAGAAATTACATGTGTGCATGCTCATAGTTAACTACAACTATGTCAAAAATAAGTTAGCTTGTATAAGTGCAATGCAATGTGTGCATGCTTAAAAATGATTTAGGAAACTTTTACATCTATGTACTAAGTATAATTAAACTATAAGTATTAGTCCTATATAAATGAATACATATAAAATTAGCCTTTAACTAATGCTTGCCAGGTGATTACATGGCATTGCTTGTTGTTGGAGGCATTGAAGTTGTAGCTTGTGTTGAATTGGAAGTTGAGGTGTTAGCTTTCTTATTTGGTTACAACACTTGAAAGTGTTTGTTTCCAATATCATTTTGGTACCTAATAATGTCCATATTTATCAATGAAGGTCTATGCACCCTATTTACTTATTAAATAAGTCGTGCATGTTTAGGTTTAGTATTTTTGAAGTTAATCCTAAATATTTCTATCTCTATGACTTTTTTATTACAAAATTCAACTCATTTTATATTTATTAAAATATCATTCCTTGTAATTTATATTTTAATTTTTTTGAAACTTATTAAATGATCTAATCAAAATTGGCCTTGCTAGTAATCTTACCCATGGATTCCCTTTTCTATGAGAGCTTTACTTTCTCTAGAATCTACAAAATTAGGAACTCATGCTCTACATATTTTGGCATTATGGTCTCAGCTACTGAAACCCACTCTCTAGCTATTAGAATATGGTTTTCATTGATGTAAATGTGGTCATGGTGTATAGTGCATTAATGAAAAAATGATTAGTCTTGTTTTTATTGCTTTGATTGTGTTTGTCTTGTGTGCATGTCTTTGGGATGATAAATATTGGTGTATTCTTGTTGTATTGGTCATATGAGATGTCAAGAGTGTTTTATGTACTTGTGGAGGCGACAGGAAGAATTTGGAGTGGTTTTTGTTTGCCTATTTCATCCTTTTTCTCTTGTTAAATCAAGTTGAGTAGGCATATTGATGACATCAACATTCACATATGTGAAGCTCTCAGGAGTAGTTTGGTATATGGATAGATTCCCTTATGACAGGAGATCATGTGGTCAAATTTTTAGGTATTGACTTGATATGTATCAAAATATATGATATTTCAAAGTTGGTTTCCCAGGATATTTTCTCTTGCTCCCATATATAGTCATTTTTGCATTAAAATATGACCGTTGGAATTTGAAATTTCAAATTTCATAAAGGAAACTAGTTTGTAAATAATGGATTATAGAAGCCAAGGATGAAGTTATATCAAGGTGAGGGAACAATAAAATTTTAAAATTGTTAAGCATAGAATATACTGAGAGGGGGGGTGAATCAGTAAATTATATATCTTATAAATCTTTCCTTTAACCAAATTCCACTTAATCAAACATTAAAGATATGCAATAAAACTCAAAAAATAAACATCCACACAAGATAGAGAGAGACACTAGATATAACATGGAAACCCAATGTGGGAAAAATCACGAAGAATCAATCTCAAATATATTCGTGAGAACAGCCCCATAGGAGCACCATACCCCTTTGCCAAGTACAAACCTCAGCTTCAATTCGTGAGCACCAACCCACAGGAGCTTCAAACCCCTTTGTTGAGCATCATCCCAGCTATCATTCGTGAGCACCAACCCACATGAGCATCAACCACTTTGTGTATACCACACACCTATCTCTCAATGTTGCTAAATCAACAAATGATAGTTCAATACAACATCTCTTTCCTCTCTCTCACCTTTGGTATTCTAAGCTAGATAATACAATATCAAAATTAACCTCTCACTCTCATCTTACTCAAGTCTTTATTTATAGCTTTCCAAATGACCTTTGGCCTTCCCCCTTTGTGACCTTTCAATCCTCATGAAAAATGGCACCAATATTGGATGACCCTTCATATCCAAGCATTTGAAAAGTCATGTGGTGACCCTTCATGACCAAAAACGTCTTTCCAACTTTTGTCCTTATCTTTGGTGACTTTTCATATTCCTTAAAGTGTCCCTTCATGAGAAATTCACCCTTTACTCTTTTGTCTTCACTTGGTGACTCTTGGTATTCCCCAAGATGACTCTTCATGGGAAAATGTGTCCCATCCTTCTTTTGTCTTTATCCCATGACTCTTCAACTTCTCCATGGGCCCTTATTTTGTCTCATATGCAACCAAAAATATATTCGTTAATATTAAATAAATATTAACTCATATTAGCCAAGATAAATAACATTAAATGCAATGGGGCCTTTATCACCAATAATACTAAACCTTTGACATCAATGATAATATTTCCAACAAAAATGACTCTATTTATAATAATCCCAAAGTGATTATAAGGTTTGACCATTTGTATAGGTGCAATTAATGTAGTTCAAAGTTGACTATTGCAATCTGTGTTTGAAATGGTGAAACTAGTTTAAGCAAAAGAGGATTAAAACTCATATAATGATCTAGTTTTTATATTCTAATAATTTGATATTTATATCAACTCATCATAGTACTGACCCGTGCTCTAAGAGAGATCTGAATGTGTTAATTTGAGCAAGAAAAGCTCTTTGAAAGGTGATTATTTTTTAAAGGTTTGTGAAAATGACAATCTTGAGTGACATGATGAGTTGTTTGGTACTTTTGATCAGTATTATTAATTTATAAAAGTGAATTAATATGTTCTTAATTTCTATTATATCCTCTATATGTATCTTTCATGATCAGTTTGATTTTATATGTGAAGTTCAAGCTGAAGACATGAAGGATTGTGATGATGGGGGTTTGGTGTTAATAAACCCTAAGGTGAGTTTTATTGATGTAAATGACTCTCATTTAGTTTATGAATCTCTATGATAATTTGGTGTAATTTTTTCAATGTTCCTATAGTGTTCTTTATTATTTTAATGCATGATTTAAGCTCAAGATGGTGCCCTAGAAGGCAAAGTCAGAATAGGGGTGTAAGAGTTATTAATTGGTCTTTGAAACCAATGTCTTTGATTATAGAGAGTTATTGATCTTATGTTTCAAGGTCTAGATATGATTTAAATAATGAGAAACATGATTTATGTGCCATAAAAGTGTTCTTAATATTTTGTAAATTCTCATTATCATGTAGATTGACAAGATGCAAAGTATCTTGAAATATGGTTGTTTTAGCATTCTTCAAGGCTTGGTCATGGTTTGAGATGTTTTATTATTGTTTTGGTGACCTCATAAAGTATTAGAGGATGTATTTACATGTTGAGATTTCCATGGAGATTTTCTCAATTAGTTAGAATGTGATATCAAGTTTTGAGTGTCTCATTCTGAGTTTGCATGAAGACAGAGTTAGAGTTGGCATAATTGCTTATGTTCCTTGTCATGAAGATGAAGATGTCCTGGTGAAAATTAGAATGAACCAAGGGTCATGTATTGCATGATTTAATGTTTTTATTTTCATATTTTTAATATTATGAAGGAGACAAAAGTCTGTTTAGAGGTTTGTCACAGTATATGAAGTCTCACAGACTTGTGCTTGACTATGTGTTGACCGAGAAGGTGTCTTGTAATGGTTTGAGACATAGTGGATTTTGAAGATTGAATAAAATCCATGTGTGGGTATGAATAAAATAGGTGAGTGTATTTATCATGTTTTAAGGGTGTTTATATATGTTCAAATAATTCATGAAGACTTTGTTAAGTGAGATAAAGAGAGTCCTATTTGTATTAGGTCTCCATAAGACCTAATGAGGGTATAAGGCCTATTGGTGTCTTCATGAGGTAAGTGAGTGGTATATGGATTTCAATTAGTGGATAATGTCTATCTATTTTTGTGTCTAAAAGGTTTTTCTTATTAAACAAAGGCTATTTATGTTGTAAAGGATCTTAATGCAACATGTGTCTTAAGTGAGGGCTAATTACTTAAGCCTAGTGATATGGTTATGCCATTTGAAGTATGGAAGACATATTGATTGGATGTAACTTGAATGAAACATGTTTTAATTGATGTTTTTTAATGATCAAATAGAATATAATTTTTTTAGTTGACTGACTGAGGGTTGGAGCTAGTGTCAAGTATAAAATCAAGGCTAATTAGGCCTATTTGGGTGAGCTAGACTATGGAGGAGTGAAGAAAATAGAAGAAGGATTTTAAAAGGTATGATATCCTATGGAAACCATCATAATATCACATTGAAGATGAGGTAAAGGTCTGACAATGTGTGTGTGTGTAGGTGGTGATTTATTAGATAGCTTGTTTCAAGGCTAGATAGGCCTATTTGTCTAGTTGAGTGTTGTAGAAGAGGAAAAAGCTTGTATGAGGTAGAGGGGTAGGTTTAAAAGTGTTAGATAAATAGAGGTTCATCATCAGATGTATAATACATTATTTTAAAGGTGAATATCAATTTCATAGGTGGTGTGTGGGTGATCAACATCTAGAACAAGTGGGTGTTTATTCATCCTTAGGGGTTGGTGTTTTTTGTCATGTTAGCACTTGACTAAATCTTGTTTCATTATTTATAGGATAGTATTCCAAAGGGTGTGATAGTGGGTTTTATCCCCCATGAGTTTTTCCCACATAGATGATGTATTGTGGTGTGTTTCTCATGTTCATTCTTTGTATGTGATCTCCTTGTTTTGTTGCTAATCTAAATGCTTATGTTTTATTGTGATTATTCATGAATGATAAGTGGATTGAAGTAAATATTGGTTGACTGATTCACCCCCCCTCTTAGTCATCTTGTACCTCCAAAACTAGCTTCTTGTGTCCTGATGACTACCAAGTTGAGGGCATTAGTAGATTATAATGGTGCCCTCAAATTAAGGTGGTCATATGCCTTAGTAGTTATATAAATAATAAGTAAATTTAACTTATTTGAAATAACTAAACAATTTGGTAGTTTCAACTATATGAGATGCTAACTCAACCCTCATTGAGGTAATATCCTCTAAGATATTATAGAATATGTATGTTGCATTTTGTACATATTTTTATATCTATATGGGAATGTGCACCATTTACTATTGTTCTATTATTTTTCTAATTCTTACTCAAGTTATTTTTTATCTATTTTAGTTCCTTCATGAATCTCCACCAATTCATCCTTGTAGGTTTCAAAATATTATTTTAAATCCTCAATGTATGGGGTCTACCCCAAAATTCTAAGTTTTATTTTATACAAGGTAAATAACTCTTGTCTTTCTTCCAAAATGACCCCCATTCTAGTCTCATCTTCCAATTTCCTCTTCTTTACCCTTTGTACACTCCCTATAAATTTTTTTAATATAGAGCTCATTATGGGAAAATATGTAATTGTAATATTAGGCCTTTGAGAAGCCTCTTATTACATACCAGTTGCCTAATATGGGAGGGATAATTGGGTTGTATTAATGGGTTGAGTATCTTCAACTGTAGTCTCACCCAATATCTCTCTTGAGGATTTCTTCAAAGCTTCTTCAAGTAGTGGATCAGGAAGGGAAAGCCAAATTATTTTAGACCAATCCACGCCACCATATTGAGGAAATGAGTGGACTATATAGATTGGCTTCTTATTTTTATTCTTATTCATTGTTACCACATTAGTGTCTTGAGAAGAAATGGGGGGGAGGCACTGGTAAACCCAGCTAAGTACATGAAACCTAAAGTTAAGGGCATGACACTACCCCTCTATTTTTATTTATCACCTTATTTTTAGTCTTTGGAGGTTTTGAAATAGTGGTGGAATCAACCATAGTAGAAACATTAGGAATGGAAATAGAAGATACAATTTGAGGAGGTGGAATAGCTAGGGGAGTAGAAATAATAGGGGTAGAGGAAGCATCCTCTACCTTTGGAACAAGAAGACTTGGTTGGGTACTTGGTTGAGAGAAAACAACCTCTACCTTGGGTACTAAAAGGGGAAGGGGACCATTAAGACTAAGGCACATAAAATAAAATAAAATAAACTAACAGTGAAAGGAGAAATATGGGACATAATAGGAGTAGAATAAATTTAATGGGTTGTTTCCTCACTTGATGGTTCTCCATGTAATGATGTTTTTCCCTTGGTGTCTTGGAGGTTTAGAATATTATCTGTTTGAAGATACTACTCTTAATCCATGGATTCACCCTACGTAGCCTCTCCTAATGGTCCTTCTATTAATGGTGCCTCAATGGTAGGACTCTATGGAGGAGTAAACCCTTGGATTCCTCTTGTAATAGATAGTTGTTTTCCCAGCTATGAAAAATACCTCTTGTGTGAGTGTGGTTGATGCAACCACAATAACATCCTCTAGGTGTGAAAGTCCTTATTAATCTAAGGAATCAAAATAAATGGGATCATCATGTATTCCCCTAGTGAATTATTAGGCACTTCAAGCTCCTTCTTAATAGATTTTAATGTCATAGGGGGTGTCTATGAGGGTTTCCCTTAGTATTTTTATGGATGAGAGGGCCTATTGAACTAAAAATATGAGCTATCCCATCCTTCAATCGGTGGGAGCATAGTTTGTGAAACTTAAATTGATATAGATGGTTGCCCTTATATGATTTTCAAGAGGTCTTTAGCCAGTTTGACTATTTATTCTTGTTCATTAACCTAGGCATCATCTTTGGCATTGAAAAATAAGAAGTCATGATCATATGAATTATGATGGTAGGTAATACCAAGGCCTTGATGTGTTTTTGTACTTGTCCATGAGGATCCCAGTCTTTGTGTGATAGGGTGGCCAATGAGTAGTATTCCTTACACCTACCAACTTCATTAAAGTGTTTGTGATTTACATAATACATTCTCCCAATCATGAGGTAAGGGATATGCAATTAGATCTTCTTATTCTTGTGCATATATTAATATCTTCACCACCATAATTGGTAGGTGTTTTTGTATTCTACCAGTTTGTCTAGTACATATTTTGGTAGACGTAGGGGTGCTACCTTATGTATTGTGACCATAATCAAAGTGTATTGTAGGTATAACCTATAATATATATTGATAAGCAATGTATCTATAATGATTTTAGATAAATTATATAGTGGGGACTCATGGATGACCATATATACCTAGGGGTAGACATCCTCTACAATGAATGTGATGTTCAGGGTGTACCAAACTAGTTTTGGACCAAGAGTGTCAAATGGTTTGATAGGAGGTAAGGTAAAAAAAGAGGCTTACAATAACTATTAGAAAATGGTTAAGTAAGACTCAGCTAAAGGTGGTGAGGATCTAGAGGTTTTGGCCTTGGTTGGTGAGATGGAAGTCTTTTTGGAAATGGGCTTAGTGGTAGGTCTAGGTAGGGTAGTGTTCCTAGTTGATGATTTTGGTTTTGGTAAGGTAGAAGTTAATAAAGTAGAGGTAGGAGGTTTGACGAAGATAGGTATGTTAGAAATCAAGTGTGATGGTGTAACCAATAATAATGGTGGGGTTTTGGGTGAGGTGGTCAACTTTCTAACCAAAGTGGAGAGGTCCCAAGATAGAGGGTAAGGTTGAGGGAGGCAAAATTTTGGCCCTATATCCTTTTGGTGGATTTACCTCTTTGGTTAACTTGGTTTGGTGTTTGGTTGGTGGGTTTAGTGAGGTGATCTCTAGTTTCAAGGATGGGTGATTAAGGTTCTATGAAAGGAAGACCCAAGGTTTTTGGTTGGTTTGGTTGGAGAGGATGATTTGGTTATGTGTGACTTGGTTACTTTTGATGGTTGAGAAATGGTTTGGTTGGTAGAGGTTTTGATTGGTTGGGTTGATATGATAGTGGATGGGGTAATAGAAATGGTAGGTTGGTTTGTCAAGGATGAGGTTAAAGGTTCCTATTTAGTGATATAAGGGAGCCCCAATTGATGCCAAAAGGTGGCTCAGTCCAAGTTAGGGTTGAAGATAAATTCTAATCTCTGAACTAGTCTAGAGAAGGTTTTGTAGACTAGTTTCATTCCCTGGGTAGTGGACTCAAAATATAAGCCCATAGGTTGAGATAGAGGAATTATAACCTCATCCTTTTCCTCAATCAAAGGATGAAATTTTTGGATACGTGGTTCCTCTATGGGAGGTGCAAGTGTGGTGGTTTCTTGCTTGGGAATGATCTCTAAAGGGTAAGTAAATTTATCGATAGTTGAAGGTAATGTGGTGATGTTTATTTTCTCTAGTATGTTATTTGAAGGAGGATTTGGTGACTCCACTACCTCAATAAGTGGAGGAGGGGAAAAGGTTACTTCCTTGTCTTGGGTCTCCAAAATAGGAGAAGGTAAGTCCACTACCTCAATAAGTAGAGGAGAGTAAAAGTTCACTTCCTTGATTTGGGTCTCCAAAGGAAGAGAAGGTAACCCCACTACGTAAATAAGTGAAGGAGAGGAAAAGGTCACTTCTTTGGTTTAGGTCTCCAAAAGGGGAAAAGGTAACTCCAATACTTCAATAAGTGGAGAGGGTGAAGGACAGGTAGATTGGGTAGTAGGCTCTTTAGTAATGAGCATGTCAATAACCATATTGATGGTATGGGTATCATGACAATACTCAACCTTATTGCTCTCATTTCTAGTAGGTGCATGATTAGGGAATGGTTGTCTAAAAATATTGAGGGCTTGGTTCATAGGTGTAATGGGGTTGTCTAATGTGATTTCTCCTTTGTCAATGAGGGTTTTAATGACAATTTTGAAAGTCTTACACCTACTAATGTCGTGCTCAAATACTCGATGGAAAACACATAGATTATTCTCATTATCCTAGCTAAGTGTAGGATGAGAAGAATAAAATTATTGAGGGGACTTGATGGGAAGAATTTTTATGATATTGGCTTTCAATAACTTCTCTAGGACTGAATCATAAGATTCCCCAAGTGGAGTAAATTACTTTTGATTGTTTTGGTTTTGGTTTATCATGTTTTGATTTGAGAAGTTAGAGGAATTTGATTATTTGATAGATGGTAGAGGGGTGGTCTTAAGGACAACCACATTTTCAATTCCCTTATGATTGGAAGTGCTATTAGTTTGGTTGCTTGGTTTAGAGGAAGAGGCCTCATTAGTTTTGTAGGTAGAGTTTTTGTTTTTCAACTTTAACTTTCCTTCATTGATGGCTCTATTTTCTTGTTTACGTGCCATGATAAAAGCTTTGTCAAAGGTTTTAAAACTATAGACATGCAATCTAGAAGAAATTTGCTTAGAACATGCCTAAGCAAAAAGTTCTATTAGTTTGAGTTGAGGTAAAGACAAGGAAAGTTGATTGATTATGCTTCTCCAATGAGCTACAAAATTAGCAATAGATTCATCATCAAATTGCTGGATAAAGTAGAGGTCAATGATGGAAAATTTCTTGGAGATGTTTATTAAAAAGTGATCCAAGAAAATTTTAGATAACTAGGTGAAAGAGAAAAGGGAATGTTTGGTTAAATCACTATACTAATCCAATGTTGGTCCTAACAAAGACATGGGAAAAGTGTGGAGAAGAAGGACATCATCATAGTCAATCAAATAACATGAGTGCCTAAATGTCTTGGCATGTTTTTGGGGGTCCTCCTTACTTTGAAAGTTAGAAAAATTAGGAAGTTCCCACTAAGTAGGATAGAGTCAAATAGGGACAAATGGGTCAATAGGTTCATTATAGATCTGGTCATATGATAGAATGTTGTGAGTGCCAGAGATGGATGACTCTAAGGTGGTCATTTTATCCATGAGCATTTTCATTAGATCTGTTTGGGGTTGTGAATTGAAAATTTGTAAGGTGGATACTTTTGTGGTGGTCGGGTGACATGTTGGTAATTAGTAGGGGGTTGAGGAGCTTCCACATATTGATATGTGGACATAGGTGGTTGGGTGGATGATATGTAGGGGTAAGTGGATATAGGTGGTTGGGTAGTAGGTAGAGGCATATGCCCTTGTGGGTTAGGGATGTAACCCAAGTTTGGTACAATGGGAACCTATTAGGTAGAAGTTGTGGTTGGGTTGGTAATAAAAGGAAGGTACATGTACTGATCAGTGGTAAGGTAGAGCATAAAGGCACCATAATATTGTGAAGTGGGGTAGTGGTTATCAGATTGGGGGTAGCTAATGTAAGGTTAGAAATTCTAGTGGTAGGTACTCCCATGGTGATGGGAGTATAGGTGGCTAATGGTTTGGTTGCTCCTAGGGTAGAGGAGTTGTTAGTGGAGGTGGAAGGTATAAGTGTGTTTGTAGGTTGGTTTTCCATAGTAGTATCAAACGTATTGTTAGTAGATGAAGAGGCTTAGGTATTTAATGATTGGGTGGTGATTGTGGTAATAAGGTGGGAAGGCTTACCATAAGGTGGGTCCATAGGTAGAACTGAAGTAGGGGCACGATGAGGCATGGTGTTACGATAATGTTGAAGGGCCACATGATTGCTATCTAAGAAGGTGGAAAAATCTGTATCTCCTTGGGGAACCTCTTGAGGGAAAAAAAGGACTTTCTAAAGGATGAAGAGAGTTATTTAGTTTAGAAATGTACTCCATAGATGAGGAGGTAGAAGAGGTTTATTGACTTGGTGATGGGTTTTTTTCTACTAGAATCCTTCACTATTAGTGAGTTATAACCATATAAAACAAGTGAGAGAGAATAAACAAAAAATCTTACCACTCAAATAGAGAGAAGACAAGAAATGATCAAGGAAAGCATTCACAGTCTAAAAAATTATGTTAATTCCTAAGGTATCTTTTAGTCTCTCTTTTGGATTATGCCTTAAGCTTTCAAGAAAATGTGTGACTAAAATTGGTTTATAGAGAGAGTACTATAAAAGAAGTCTATGATTGGTTTCAAGTTGTGTTTAGGCTCTCAAAAGGATTTGTATTTGGAATCAGTACGTGGCTTGGTATTATGGCCTACCCCCTCACTTCACACACTACAAAGGGTGTTGAGTGCTTAGCCAATATATACTAATTTATAGAGTTTATAATTAACTAAAGAGCTGAGTTAGTTTCCCCTTGGTAATTACCTCCAAGTAAGATTGTCAAAAAAGGGTAAGGTGACTGCTAGGTGATGAAATCCTAGTTAGGCCTTGTCTCAAGTTATTTGATGATTGATTGAGGTAAGTGTTTTGGTTTAGTGTGTGATACAAGAGATTATATGATTGAATTTTTTTTCTTTAATTTAACTAAATGAGCTAAACTTGCAAGCAACCAATGTATGTAGTTGATTTTAAACCCAAAAGAAATTTCAATTTTGTTTATGAGCATAGAATAGGGAGAAGAGTATATGAATGCAAAAAAAATAAACTCAAGTAAAAACTTAAAATCCCACTAGGAATGTCAAAATGTTTTAATATAATTTTAGCTTATATTTCAAAAAAGGAAGAAGAAGAAACTAGATATGGGTATGGTTGAAAAACTTGTTTGATTGTGCATACATTGAATCAAAAGATTATGATGAACTCTTTGTCTTGAGAGGATGACTTACAAATAAGATAGCATTAAATCAAATGGTTGGTTAGATAGATAGCTAGGTGGATTTCCTAGTGCTAACTAGATCCTGAAAGTAAAAGATTCCTTAGGGGTTGTTAATCCACACATTTTAAACAATTAAGTTTATAAAATAGAATATAAGATACTTGCATCAATAATCAAAAGAAATTGAAATTGAATACAAGAAATGCTTGATAAATAAATAGGATAAAATGAATAATATAGAAATAATAGGATCAATACTAATGCTAAACAGGACAAGTGTGGTTCAAAAATAAGTTGGGGGTCTATGAATAGGCAGATGAAAAAAATGGGATTTGGTTGAGGTGAGTGGATGAAAATAGCTTATTATTTCTTACCATAGTGACCATCGATGATTGAGGTGACTGTCAATAATTGAGATGATTATTAGTTGTTGAGGCAATAGTCAATGGTTGGATAGACCATCAATGGTCAAGCTGACTATCAGTGGTTATTATGTATTGGGTCTGGGTTGATGGGTTTGTATTGGGCTGATTGAAAAATATAAATAAAGTAATTGAATAATGGAAAATAAATACTTAGCTTTTCATAGGTTGATTAGATGAATGGTTGAGGTAGTTGGCTCATTGGTAGAGTCTGGATGATTTTGATAGAGTAATGGTTCTTAATTATTGATCAAAGGGTAGTGGCAAGTCAACTCTTTGATGTGATGGTATAATCATTATATTTATGGAAGGATACCTTCAAAATAATATCTAGATGAAAAATATATTGATGGTTGTAGATCCATTTTCACCTCTTTCTCATCTCTTCTTATAGAGAAGGAAGGAGAGGTGCAACAAGATGTTAACTAATATTTCTAATTATAACTCATGCATGTAATGGCTCACATGAAAATTTAGATAAGCTAATTATAGCAAAGTAATAAAGAGCTGAAGGGTCAATTAAGTTGGTTTAGATGGTGGAACCTGACCATCAATGATCAAGGTGACTGTCAATAGTCACCCTAATAGTTGATGGTCAGGGGTCAAAGGCAAGGTTGGTTAAAAGGTGGGTTTTAGCCAATAGGTTAATTGACTTAGGTCAGGACTAATTATTGATTGAAAGGTCAATAGTTGGGCCCAAGGGAGTCCTGAGGTGGTCCAGGGGAATTGCAACATTTAGAACCATCATGTGTAGATTTATGGTGTCTACAATATGTAGAATTAGGTCTACTTGGTCACCATACAATTTATTTTTTACTTGGATCAACGAAAGACAAATTACATGAACATGTATAGGCATGTATGTTTATCGAATATAGTGGCCTAAAATAGGCATAGTTATAAATAAATATAGTTTGAAACCTTAAATTAGTCCAAAAATTATAAAAAAATCTATTTTTGGAAATAGGAGAGCATGCTAGTCATGACGGTATCAAGTTTTTGAATTTTCACATTAAAATTATTACTATATTTGGCAATCAAAGTTGAAATTTGTTGTTTATTTTCATACCTTTCAAAAATTAGCTATATATTGATAGTCTAAGCCTTTGGATTGATAATCTAATCCATTCTTGATCCAAAAGGCATGGTAATTAAATTCAAATTCAAATACCATGATCACGTTAATCACATGATCACATTATTGAATGTGTTAATAATGTGATCATGGTATTTAATAACATGATCACATTAATAATGTAATCATGTTACATATTTTTAACACCCTACAATGTGAATAGGATCCATTAGGCCTAATAGTCTTAAGATCAAATATTGGTTGATTAATATTGTTGTTCGGGACCAATGTTCTTGTCAAGAATTGATATCATTGAATGATAATTGGATATGTATTAACCTATGAATCATTTTATTGTTCCTTTGATCCCAATGTGGTGTGAAATTGGGCTAATAGATCCCAAATTGACATTAGATGGACATATTTACTTGGAATGAACTTAGTTAGCCTAAATTATGTATCAAACTAAACTAAATACTTGATTTTTTTATAATATGGTGTCCAATTAGAGACCCAATTGACATCATATGGACATAATTCCTTTCTTAGGGGTCATTTAACCCCAATTTTGTATTATATTAAACTAAATATTCAATTAGTTTAATATTGTGTGCTATCAAAGCCCTAATTGACATTATATTGAAGGAATTCCTTGCACGAGGAAAAATTACTCTTAATTATAGGTTATATAATGAAGAAAACACTAGATTGGTTAAATATGATGTGTAATTAAGGGAAAATATTCATAATGGACGTTAGATGGACATAATTCATTACATGAGGTGAAAAATGCCTCAATTCATATTCTAGGTGGAAGAAGTTAATTACATTGGACTTGGTCATCCTTAATTGTGTATAGTATTGAAAAAATATCAATTGATATAACATGGTGTAATTAGAGCCCCAAATTACATATAATGGATTTACTTGGAATTTTTTTTGGATTGAGTGGCCCTAATTTCATATCACATTGAACCAAAATACTCAATTAGTTCAATATGGTGTGCAATCGGGGCTAACAGAACCCAAATGGAACATTATATGGACACAATTAATTTTGAGGGGATAAATTGACCCTAATTATGTATAATATAAAGCTAAATACCTTATTAGATGGATATAGTTTACAATCGAGGCCAACGAAGTTTTAATTGACATTAGATGTATGAATAGTTACTTGCATGAGCCTTGGTTAGCCATAATTGCATAAATTAAACTAAACTAAACTAAATACTTGGTTGATTCAATATGTTATGTATTTTGGACCAATAGATCCCCTTATTGATATTAGAAGGATTAAATTTCTTACAAAAGGCTTATTTGGACTAAATTTCATATATCATATTGAACCAAATATTCTTTTTATTGAATTTAGAGGTATAATCACTGAGGGTGGGGGTGAATCAGTGATGTAAGATATTTCAAACTTGAATTTCAATGCTTTCAAACTCTTAATCAATGACCAAAAGCATTAATAAAGCATATAAGATTTTCATAATAATGAATAATCAAGATGATGCAAGATCATACTTATAACATAAGATCTATGTGGGAAACCCTCTTGGGGAATAAAAACCACTCTCAAGCCTACAAACACATGGAATAATTATCCTATAAGATGATCACAAACATGAGACCTTCTATTGAAGCACCCACTTCACAAGGATAACCCACTCATAAGTATGAACAAGCATCCACTTATTCTATATGTTGAGCACCCACACAACACCTATGAAATCAATAGCTTCAAAACTCTGATTGTAGATCAATCTGATTAGAGAAACAATGTAGAACACCTCTCTCTCAACTCATCACACTCTCAAACTTTCTCATATAATTAATTCATCTAAAACACCCTTTTATATCTCTCTAAGATTCCTCAATCATCTTCCATCTGATCTATACTTTAGTCCATCCACTAAGCACACTCCCTTTGATCTCTTTCCTTCATCTCTATATTCTACTCTCTCAATTCTTCCACACTCAAGTATGGAAACTATTTCCTTGGTCTCCACTATTTATATATTCTTCATTAATATTAACTTCTTGGTCAACCATAAGACTTGCCTTCAACATTAAGACATCGACAAAGCTCAATACCATCCTCATAGGTCGTCCATAGCATTTATGGGTCACACTTAAGCAACTACACTATTCAATTAGACCTTAGTAGCTCTTATGGGTATCATGGAGACCTATTCACCCATTTATCACTCCATCAAGAAAATAAAGAACATACAATTAATATCAAACACTTGAGTCCACTCTATATGACCCCTAAGACATCTTTAGGTGATTATTCCCACCAAAACATCCTTCTACTAAAACATAATTACTCGAATAATATTTTGTACATAGTAGCACCATGAATGAACAAATATTCAAATTTTAATCTCCATAACTTTGTGTGTATAAACACTTAGACCTTCTAGCTAGGTTCTCTAGATGTGCCTTGAAGTCTTCTACAACTTTGGTTTTTATACCATGATCAAATTCTACATAAATAAAAAATTGTAGCTAAATTATAGACTAGTTTTCCATCTTAAATTAGAATATTTAAATTCCAACGATAATTATAAAGACACAAAACATTGAGCACATTATTTTCATCTCGTGCTTCTTAGGAACTATGGACAAATATGTACCGTTGATCTCCTCTGAGTAGCTTGTCTTTGTCATGTAATACTCATCATTGATCTTAGATCAAAGTTCTTGAGATTGTGTCACTTGGCAACTCTACGTACCTTCTACCCCTTTGAATCTTGACTCAACCCATACCATTGATCTCTATTAGTATGAATGCCTGTGAACTATTGATCTACTATCAACTCACTGAGATAGTGACACTTGTCACCAGTGTATGTAATCTTAGATACTTTGACATTTTTACTAAATATGCACTATTAAATCAAGTTTGATAAGATCATATGCACCATTAAATAATTATAATGTCTAATGGAACACTCTCCATTAGATCTTGATTTTATTAACACTCACCATTAAATCTAATTAGACAAAATTACCTTAGACTTCAATGTAGTTATATTTGACAGTCTCTAGCCTATCACAATCTACAAAAAAAACTTTGAAGTTTATAACTTGATTTATAAAGCACTTCAAGAGTCCAAATTTTTAAGGTACCTTCTTAGCACTATAGATAACATATCCATGAAATCCTTTGACCTTAGTTGACTTTTTGAGACCCTATATTAAATGTACAAACTTTATAGTTCATTCATATCTACATAATGTGCACTAATGGTCTGGCTTCTCTTAAGCTAGAAGATACATGTTCTCATTCCAAATGATTAAGTGACTTAACAAAGCTTCACCAAGACATTTATGGATGCCTCATAACTTCTTCTTTGTCCTTACAAACTTGTAAATGTGCCATATCTCTCTAAAACATCAAACTGATCACTTTATAATTAATGCATTAGTATCTCATGCTCTCTTTGACACCAATTACAACCTAACATCAATGACCATGCTCAATAATCTCCCCCTTTATCATTGATGTCAAAACACCCTCAGAATGACTTCATACTCATTTGAATTGAACTCCTTTATTCTAATCTTTTTCCCCCTTTGACATTAATGACAAGGGGTCTCTTCCTCAACATGCTAACAAGTAATCCTCAAAAATATGTATGCATTCAATTAATTTTTAAGATGATCATGATACTTACATACTTTTATGTATATGTAACAATTTTTCCTCCTTTGACATGCAACAATCTAAACTTGGACTTCTCTGATCCTTGGACCTGACAAACTTCTCATAGATCTTAGAAAGCTCCACCTAACATTATGCACATCTTTTTAAGTCTCTTAAACTATCTAAGTTAGCTCCCCCCAATTCCATTCTCTATCTAAAAAATATCATCTTAAATAAGTATTCTTAATGATCAATGTTTGCCAGCTTCTTCTAGCTTAAATATGTCTTCTCTTAAGCTAGGATAAACAATTGGCCTTTATCCTCTACAAACCACCATAGTTTAGAACCTTTTCAAAAACATTCTCATAGAACCATGCCATACACAAGTTGTCATATACAAAAATTTGAGACCTTATTCATGATAACAATAATATGACAACATAATCTCCTCCTATTCAAAATGACCTTTTAATGATTCATAGACAAGGTTATGACTCCCAAACGCTGTCTTAGATACTCAAATATGGCCTTTTGATTATTTACTTGTTTTCTTAAGAAATGATATCTAATAGGAATGTGCTTGGTTTTTAAATGCATAAAAAAATTATTGGAGATACTAATTGCACTAGTATTGTCACAATAGATAGGATAAGGTCCATTTTATCTTACCTTATAATTTCCAAGGTTTGTTTCATCCACATGGATTGAGTAAAAATTGAGCCAACAGATATATACTCAACTTCTACAGTGGATAGGGATATTGAGGCTTGCTTCTTGCTTAGCCAATATTACAGGCATTCACTCAAGAAGAAAAAAACCACCATTGGTACTTTTCCTATCATCCACACAACTAGCCCAATCTGCATCAGTGTATGTCTTTAGAGTGAATTCTTTGCTCCAAGGATACCATAACCCATATTCTATGGTGCACTTAAGATACCTTAAGATTATTTTTACTACTTTTAAGAGAGATTATCTAGGATTAGCTTGAAACTTAACAACAATTCCTACTACTTGCATGATGTCAGGTCTAGAGGTAGTGGAGTACAAAAGACTTCCAATCGTGGATCTATGTAAGGTTTGATCAACCTTTGGTGAGTCATCTTGCTTACTTAGTTTATAATCTATAATCATTTTTGTAATCATTACCTTATAGTCCATCATATTAAATTTCCTTAACACATAATTGATGTATTAACTTGTGAAATGAATATCCCTACATCTAGTTGGTTAATTTACAATCTTAAAAATAATGAAATTTTCCCCAACATAGACATTTCAAACTCAATATTCATAGCATCTACAAACTCTCTACTCATGTTGTCATTGTCAAAATCAAATATTATGTCAACAACATAGATTGATACTAGTAATTGATGAGTGTCATCTATCTTGGTATATAAATTACTATCAAATATCTCTAATTTTGAATTCTTAGATCAATAGATACTTGCCTAAGCTGTCATACCAAGCTCTAGGAGTTTGTTTAAGACCATATAAAGCCTTATTTAGTTTGTAAACATAGTCTTGATTACTTGTCATTAAAAAAACCTTCATGTGGCTCAATATAAACTTCTTCATTTAAGTTGCCATTAAAAAATGTATATTGTAAACTTTGAAAAATTTAAAGCTTGCATATGATAGAAAGAGTCTAATTGCTTCCATTCTTGCTACAAGAGAAAATGTCTCATCAAAGTCTATCCCTTAAACTTGAGCATATCCTTTACACACCAGTCGATCTGTATTCCTTATGACCTCTCCTTTCTCATTCAGCTTGTTTCTAAAAACCCACTTAGTTCCTATCACATTTTTGTCTTTTGGCATAGGAACCAAATCCCATGTTTCATTTTTTACTATTTTATCAAGTTCTTCCTCTATGGTACATGTTCAATTATCATCTTTTCTAGCTTCTAAGAAAGTTTTAGGTTTAATATTGGATATAAAAGTTGTGTCTTGCTGATTTTGATTGATCAACATTCTCCTCCTAGTTTGCAAACTTGCATTCACATCTCTAATAACTTGGAAAACTAGATGACCATTCTATATTCTGCTAAAAGGGGATTTATTATCATGTCTTACTTCATCTTCATCATCTGATTGATCAAGTATTCTATCATTATTTGAAATAACATCCTTAGTAGTGTCAATTTTATGTAAGTTGGGCTTCTTAATGTCACCTGCCTCTTCAAATATCACATTTGGGCTTTCAATAACTTTGTGGAGTCTCTTATTGAAACACCTATAAGTATAACTTATGGAGGAATAACCTAAGAAGATGTCATCATCAGATCTTGAGTCAAAATTTCCAAGATTTTATTCATTCCTCTTGATGAAACACTTACTCCCAAACACTCTAAAGTGTTTGACATTATCTTCCCTATTTTTTCATAACTCATATGGAGTCTTATAACTATTTGCTTTCACTTGGAATTTATTTAATATATAAATATAAGTATTGCCAGCCTCTTCCCAAAAACCATCTAAAAGTTTAGAATCTTGAAGCATGGTTCTAGTCATCTCTTGGATAGTTATATTTGTCCTCTTAGCTACCCCATTTTGCTGAGGTGTCTTAGTAGTAGAGTATTGCCTTTTAATTCCTTGTTCCTCACAAAATTCATCAAACTCATAAGACTAAAATTCACCTCCTCTATCTGATCTTACACACTTAATTCTTGATCCTTTTTCATTTTCAATAAGAGCTTTGAATGCTTTAAATTTTATAAAATATTTTGATTTTTATTTAAGAAAAAATACCCAAGTCATTCTAGTGAAACCATCAATTAATAACATAAATTAGTTATTACCTTGAATACCTTGAGCTCTCATAGGTCTGGAAAGGTTTGTATGGATCAAATCCAATGGTAAAATATTAAAATGCTCCTTATATTTGTATCTTATTTTGACTTATTTTCCATTGAGGCATGCCTTGTAGAGAGTATGAGGAATCTTAGTGATTTTAGGCATATGCCTCACTAGGCCTTTTGAACTGATCCTTACTAAATTATCAAAGTTCAGATGTCTAAGTCTTTTATGCTAAAGCTAGCTTTCCTCTAATTGATTCATGAAAGACTTTTCTTTATTAGATTCCTCAAACACATACAAGTTGTTATCTACCTTATGAATGTTTGCAACTAATTTTATAAACTTGGAATTTCTCACTTTACACCATTTGTCATGAAAAGTTAAACATTTCCTTATTTATGCATTCGGCTAACACTTAGAAGATTATATTTCAAACCTTTTACGTATAGAACATTTTCAGTTCTAGTATGACCATTATCCAAAATTACAAAGCCTTTCCCAATTATGTTAGTAGAGTTGTTGTCTCCAACCCTTACTGAACCTAAATTGTGTTTCTTGAGAGAAATAAACTTTCTCTTTTCTTTTGTCATATGGCTTGAGCATCCATTGTCTATGTTCTATTTTTTTTTTTCATCCTCTTGAGCATGTAGGTTAGTTTGTACAAACATGGATTCTTCCTTTAAGTCTTACTTATTTTTATTTGAATATTGGTTTTGTCTTTCTTAAAACATTTAACGGTGTAAAAAAATTGAAAGTCCTTTTTCCAAAAGTCCCTTTTGCAATACTTGGTGATATGTCCCTATTGATTGTAGTTATAGAAGAGAACCTTATTTATTCTCCTTAGAGAGTAAGTATTGTCCTTATATCTATGACCATATTAATTACAAGTATAATAGTGTCTATTAAAAACATAACTTTGGTTGTTCATGTCAATTGCCCATTTAGTTTTATCATTAATACCCCAAGACATATCATCCACAGATTCTTTTGTAGATCTAGATTTCTGGTTGTCTTTAGATAAAAGAGCATCAATATAAGTCATAAATTTACCTTGAAATTAATACATTATTTTATTCAAATTTTTATCACCCATAAACTATAATTTTTTGACTGTTGCTTCTATTATTCATTTTTGTGTCTTCACACTATCAATGCTTGTAAGCAACTCATGATATATAGAGGAAATCAGGTCTAAATTTTTACTTCCCTCCATGTTATTCAATATTTCAAGATTTTATTTTAGACATACCTTTTCTTTCCTTGAATATTTGAATTCTGATAAAGAACATATTATTTCACCTTGAAGATAAATCTTAGCCTCTTTGTCTTCTATTGTACCTATGATCACATTGAAGTGGTTAAACTTATAACAAAAGTCTTGCTCTGATAGTAATTATTGGATGTAAAATCATTGAGAGTGGGGGTGAATTAATGATGCAAGATATTTTAAAATTTAATTACAATCCTTTAAAAATATTAATCAATGACCAAAAGTATTCATAAATCATACAAGATGTTCATAATAATGAATAAGCAAGATGATACAAGATCAAACATAAAACATAAGATCTATGTGGGAAATCCTCTTAGGGAAGAAAACCCACTCTCAAGTCTACAAATACATGGGATACTTGTCCTATAATATAATCATAAACATGATACCTTTTAGTGAAACACCCACTTCACAAGGATCACCCACCCCTAAGTATGAACAAGCATCCACTTATTCTAGATGTTGAGCACCCACACAATACATATGAATTCAACAACTCCAGAACTTTGATTGTAGATCAATATGATTGGAGAAATAGTGTACAACGCCTCTCTCTTAACTCATCACACACTCAAACTTGCTCATATAAGCAATGCATCCAAAAAACCCTTTTGGATCTCTCTAATATTCTTTATTCATCTTCTGTCTACTTTTTACCTTAGTCTATCCACTGATCGGACTCCCTCTGATCTCTTTCCTTCATCTCTATATTATGCTCTCTCAATTTTTCCACACTCAAGCCTATAAACCATTGCCTTAGTCTCTACTATTTATAGAGTCTTCATGAATATTAACTTATTGGTTGGCCATAATACCTAAATTAACCATTAAGATATCTACAAATATCAATACCATCCTCATAGGTCAGCCATAGCATCTATGGGTCACACTTAAGCATATACACTTTTCAATTAGGACTTAGTATCTCTTATAGGTCTTATGGAGACCTATTCACCCATTTATGACTCCATCAAGCAAATAAAGAACATATGGTCAATATAAAACACCTAATTTCACTTCATATGACCCCTAAGACATATTTAGGTGATTGTTCCTACCAAAACATCCTTCTACTAAAACATAATTACTTGAATAATATTATATACATAGTAGCATCATGAATGAATAAATAGTCAACTTTGAATATCCATAATAGTTTTTTTATAAACATTAAAACCTTATAACTAAGTTTTATAGATGCAACTTGAAGTCCTCGACAACTTTTCTTTTTACACCATGATCAAATTATGCATATTCAAAATTTCTATCTCAAAAATTGTAGATTAGTTTTCCCTTGTAAATTTGAATATTTAAATTCCAATGGTAACTATACAGACACTAAAAATTGAGAAATTTAATTTCATCTCATGATTTCTAGAAGCTATGTATAAATACTCACCATTGATCTCTTTTGAGTAGATTGGTGTTTTATCATGCAACGCTCACTATTGATCTTAGATCAAAGTTCATGATATTGTGCCACTTGGAAAATCTACTTGATTTATGCAACTTTGAATCTTGACTTGACCTACATCATCAATCTCTATTAATATGAACACTTGTGAATAATTGATCTACTATCAACTCAATGAGATAGTGATACTTGTCACCAGTGTGTGCATTCTTAGATACTTTGACATTTTGACTGAATAGGCACCATTAGACCAAGTATGTCAAGATCATACACACCATTGGATCATTATCATGTCTGATGAAATGCTCACTATTATATATTTATTCAATTAATTATCATTATTAGATTTGAATAGACAAAATGACCTTAGACTTCAATGTATTAAACTTTATGGTCTTTGGCCCATCACAGTCTACAAGAGTAACTTTGAAGGTTTATAACTTGAGCTAGAAGGCACTTCAAGAGTTAAAATTTTTAGGGTACCTTATTGGCACTATATATGACATATCCATGAAATAATTTGACCTTGATTTACTTTATGATAACCTATATTAAATACACAAACTTTCTAGTTAATTTATATCTGCATGATGTGCAATGACAGTCTAGCTTCTCTTAAGCTATAAGATGCATGTTTATCATTCTAAATGATCAAGTGACATAGCAGAGCTTCACCAAGACATATATAGATGCTTCACAACTTCTTTTTTCTCCTTAAAAACTTTTAATTCTTCCATGTCTCTCCAAAACATCAAACTGATAACTTTGCCATTAATGCATTAGTATCTCATGTTCTCTTTTATATCAATGACCATGCTCAAAACATTATATGGAAAAAAATTAAATTTTTAGGGCTCGGTTATCCCCAATTATGTATAATATAAAACTAAATACATGATTAGATGGATATAATTTACAATTGGGGCCAATGGAGTTGTAATTGACATCCATTGTATGAATAATTACTTGCATGAGCCTTGGTTGGCCATAATTTCATAAATTAAATTGAACTAAATACTTGGTTGATTCAATATGTTATGTATTTAGGACCAACAGAACCCCCTATTGATAGTAAAAGGATGAAATTTCTTACACAAGACTTGTTTGGACTAAATTTCATATATCATGTTGAACCAAATATTTTTTTCTATTGAATTTGGTACATAATCAGAATCCCAATTGTTATTAGATCAATGCAATTCCTTACAGAGGGTTTAATTGGTATTTATGTCATATTAGATTCAATCAAAAACTCAATTATTTAAATAAGGTGTGCAATTAGGGCCTTAATTAAAATTATGTTGACATAATTCCTTGGGCAAGCCTTGATTGGCCCTAATTATGTATCATCTAGAATTGAATACTCAATTGGTTTGATATGGTATACAATTAGGGCCAAGTAAGTCCCAATTTACATTATATATGAATGTAATTCCTTACTCATGGCTTCTTTGGACTGAATTGCATATCAAAATGAAAAAATACTTTTTTTTATAAATATGGTGAGCACTTGGACCCCCACTTAATATCATATGGATGAAATTCTTTACATTGAGGCTCAATAGGCCCCTAGGATCAATTTATCCCCAATTAACATCTTTTATATATAGTGAAAATTAGGTTCACAAGGATTCAAAATTGGTTAAAATTGCATTAGTCATTACCACAATTGACTTTATAGGCTTAATTTGTGATGATGTGGGGGATAATTGATCCTAAATTCACATTCTTTACTCATAAATATACGTTCAAGGATCTCAAATTTTCCCCAATCACCATCATAATTATACCTTATATACCCTAAAACTTATACCCTAATCCATAATCTCTAAAGTTCCTAATCCCTAAAATCTAAACCATAAATATAAACTTTAAACCTTGAACTAATTATTTTAGCCCAAATTAACATCATTTAGACTAAAAATTAAGTTCACAGGGCTTAGTTTGGCAAAAAACACATGGCTAATTGCCCCATTTGACTAATTCACTCAATCTACATGATGACATCCATGGTATAATGACAACCCAAAAACACATTCTATAGTCATAAATAGGTCCAAGTGATTCAAATTGTCCTAAATTATCTTTATGATTGACCCTGGATACCCTAAACCATGTATATAAATTAAAACCTAGAAGATGCAAACCATAAACTTTCCCTATTTACCAAATTAAATTTATCCTAATTAACATCCTTTTTAGTAATAATTAGGTTTGAACACATGACATATCTAGTGATTAGACATTAATATATATAGGTCTTTAAACCTAAACCTTATGCGCTAATAGCTAAAACATAAATTATAGTATCTCTTTATGCCCTAATGACCAATACATGTAAAAACATACATGCCTTATGATATAACTAATTTTATCATGAGATGTCATAATTTATGCACTTTTTAAACCTATGGCTAAAGCCCTTAGAGTACCAATCTAGCTATGCATCTAAAGTAAATTGGGGCTATTTCTATCCCCTTTAACCTAATTGACCAAAGAGGAAGAGCTAGTTGATTATTTTAATCTACGAGGCATTTAAGGCCAATTTAAACCCTTTCAATAGCAATAGATGATTTGGAGCAAAATCAAAAGATCGATCTTCTATCATGAATTGATCTAACTAGTCAATTTGTGTAATTTGTTGCATGATCTAGGCAAAATTGAGCCCCTAAACCAAATTTATGGCTTAATTGATTTTATAACATGTATGCAACATGTACATGGCATAATTGACCTTAATTTTTATTAGAAATGCAAACATGAAGGTAATCAAGTCATAAATAGGTGTCACAAGTAGCTCAAATGTTCTTCAATTACCTTAGCGATTATACCTTATATGAAATATCTTAAACCCTAAGTTACCATGTACCATTTAAACTTAACCCTAGAAACCCTATACCATTTACATTAAACCCTAATCCATAATCCCTAAACACCAAACCCTTTAAATTATAGACTTTAAACCCTAAACCAATAAATTTATCCCTAATTAACATCCTTTATATATATAGTAAGAGTTAGGTTCATAGGGATTAACTTGGTTAAAATTGCATCACTCATTACCACAATTGAGTTCCTAAGCTCAATCTGTGATGATGTGGGGGATAATTGATCCCAAATCAAACTATTTACTCATAAATTTAGGTTCAAGGCTCCTAAATTTTTCCCAATTGCCTAAATGATTTTATAAATATACCCTAAAACCTATACCTTAATCCCTAATCCTCAAATTTCCTAATCCCTAAACTCTAAACCATAAATATAAAATCTTTAAACTTTGAACCAATCATTTCATCCCAAATTAGCATCATTTATAGACTAAGAATTAAGTTCATAGGGTTCAGTTTGGCCTAAATCACATGATCGATTGCCCCATTTGACTGATTCACTCAATCTACATGATACCCTAAACATTATACCCTAAATTGTAAACCATAAGCTTTCTCTATAAATACCAATCGATTTAGTCCCAATTAACATCTTTTATATACTAAGAATTTGGTTGACATGGCATAGAATTAGATAAATTAATATACAGGTCCTTAAACCTAAACCCCATTCCCTAATCCCTAATCCCTAAAATATAAATTGTAAGATCAATGCCCTAATTCCAACTACATGTCACAACATACATGCCTTATGATATAATTGATTTTATCATGAGATGTCATAAAATGCAATTTTTAAACCTATGGATAAATCCTTTAGAACTTACTAATATAGTCGTTAAACCTGTGTACCCTAAACCTAAGCCCTAAACACTATACCCTAAATTTTAAACTAAAAACTTTCCCTATTTACCAATCGATTTAGTCCTAATTAACATCCTTTGTAGTAGAAATTAGGCTTACACATGGCATATAGTGATTATACCTTATATACACCCTTAAACCCAAAACCTACATGCCCTAATCCCTAATCCCTAAAACATAAATTGTAATCCCTAATCCATAAAACATAAATTGTAATCCCTAATCCATAAATGCTATACACTAATGCCTAAATCCATTATCTATATTAATTATAACATGATCATGATATTTAATAACATGATCATGTTATTCTTAACATAGGCAACACTCGATCTTCATTACCAATTACCAACCCAAAAACTTATATTGATAATAACATGGTCATGTTATTGCATAATATGATTATGTTATTGTCGATATAAACTTCTCAATGGGTTAAATGGGCTAAGACCTTATAGAACACATAACATGATTGTGTTATGTAATAATGTGATCATGTTATATAATGTGATCATTTTATTATTATTTTAGATTAATCTCACTTATCAATGACTATTTTTAGTCTGAATTGAGACTTATATCCCCACAAACATTCTATGCATACTTTTACGAGATCTACATACTTGTGTAATTGACCTCACCTTTGAAAAGTTATCAATTGTCCCTTCTGATGGGTTCTATATCACGTTATGATAGGAAGAAGAAATTTTTAAATAAAAAACACTAGAGGAATTATAATATTTGAGAGAGAAACACAAGCTAAAAATGCCAAAACTTCATAGTAAATAAGGTACAAACCCTAATTTTGATGAACCAAATGCCATAGATAATGAGCCAATTGACGATAATGAATTAAATAATGATGATATTGACTATAATCAATTGAATAATGTTGAAATTGACCATAATGAAATGAATAATTATGAAATTGGTCATAATGAAATGAATAATAGTGAAATTGAAAATAATAAAAATACTTAATGTTGGAAGTTTACATTCAAAGTTCCAAGTTTTTGATTTTGTTGATGATGAGTCTATGTATGATGCTTCACCGGCCATGAATGAAAAAAATTTGATGGAAAAAAATAATGATGAATTAACCATCAAGAAAATTTCATGGAAAAATATAATGAATAAATTAACAATGAAGAATTTAATGTCATCCCACCTCTAAAAAATGAAAGTAATAATGGTTTTCAAACATCCTCTCAACAAATTCCACCATTACCAACTCATCCAAGAATTGTGTGTAGAAAAGATAAGTACTTAATTAAATTTAATGAAAATATTTTAAAACTAATGTATAACAAAATATTTGATCACCATTCAAGAAGACTAGCTCAGCAAATTTGGGATACTTTCTTTCATATTTGAAGTATGATAGTTAAAGATGTTAATTATCTATTTCATCGATAAAATTATTTAGATGAGACCTATAATGTACACATTAGGACTAAGAAAATCAAACATGGATGATGAAAAATGATGAAATTATTGAAAATCTACATGATGAATATCATACTATAGGCCCAAAATCATGCACCAGATATTGTAATGTTACCTGGCGTATACTTACAACTTGTGCAGTAAGTGAAAAAATAGGGGAAAAAAGAATGGTTTCAAAAACAAGATGAACACTTAATATAAATAGAAAAACAATAATGAAATCAATTGAAATATGTGAAAGACTTAATGAACCTAATACCATTGATCCCTAGGCATTCTTTGGTATACTTCCATGAAAGACAATACAAGAGTTTCACCTAATGCAAGAGATGTTATGAAAAGAAGAGTTGGTTCTCATAATCTTGAACCACATCCAAAACATTATTAGATATGAATCAAACATAATTATACTCTAAATTTTTGGAAAAACATCCACAATTTTCTATTTTTCAAACATATTTTGAAATGGAAAAACATTTTTATGTTAAAATAAATCACACACGCATCACTTGTTGTTTTAGGCAACATGTTGAATTTTCAATGCACTATGATGTTTTTCACCATATTCATTGTAATATGCATACTAACATTTTTTAGGTGTGTGGTATTGAATTTCCACAAGAATTAGCTAGGGAATTTATTCCAACTATCTTCTACAAAAGACCGGATGGGAAATTATTTTATAATAAATCATGTTTAAATGAAAATTACAACAGTTGTGGTAGATTGACAAATTTAAAAAAATGTATCAACGAGGAGATTACAAGTGCAATTAGATATGAATTAGTTGGTTTAAGTAAATATAAATCAATGACTTATCAAGTAAAAGAAACAAAATAATCTAAAAGGTGTGAGCTTGTTACAAAAAAGATACTTCTTTCAGAATTTTTGGTCAAATTTAGGGAGAAGATTGTTTATGACTATGCAAGGCAAACAGATAAGACAAGATGGTTGGATGAACATTTAAAGATATGAAAGGATACATTCCCACTTTGTTCCATTATTTTCATAGTTTATTTTGCTAATAATTACTCATTCAAACCCCAAATGGAAGTTTAATCACAGTATTACAACTCATCACAAGTTGTCATATTCACACATATAGTATTTATGCATGCACCTGATAATACAAAGCAATAACAAAAAATATTATGTTGGGTTTATTATCCAAATTATATTTATTAGTATTTATTTAAGTTGTTTTTGTTTTGGTTGGTTGATGGTTTAGTTACCTGTGAGTTGGTTTTAACCAACTTCTCTCCCGTAAGCCTTTTAATGGCTTACATTGTATAAGAATAATTTATGAGATTTTACATTGATTTTCCTACATATATTTTAGGATCTATTTCTCATTGACCTGGACATCAATGGTGTTAGAACCATGGCATTGAGAAGTGAAAACTTGGAGGAGAAGGGTGAATTTTTTTTGGTAACATATTGACTTTGTACAGTAATTTATTGAATATGGTGCTTCATCTACTAGTGTAGTAGTCCAAACCAGGTAGGTATCATCTAAGTGAAGGGAATTTATATATAAAATAGAGTTTATTTTTTCTGTTAACATGGAAATGGTAGTTTAATTAATAAATAGGTAGGGGCTATCATTATGCTAGCTACAAGTAATATTAATACTATGCAACACACTTATCTGGTTTCAACCATAGACCCATTTCTACTACTATTTCAAACATTTTAAAATATCTATCTCTATTGGTAGGATTAAGAAGTAGATACACATATAGCCATGGTCTTAAGACACCACATACCATTTTAAATTTGTACCATCCTATGCTAGTCCAGTAAAACAAAACAAGATCTAGCACGTGGCAAAGAGAAAAGGTGCAGTGGAATCATTACGATTGATGGGAAAATACAAATTTACTAGATAGTTTTCAAAGTTTTTATTTCAATATTTCCCTTTCCACACCATGAAAGGAGGATGGTTCTATGCCATGAAATAAAGATAGTGAAGTGACTTTCCATCCCATGAAAGGAAAATGGTGAAGTGATTTTTTTATATAAGAAAAGAAAAATTAAATTCACATTTGATTTTTCATGTAAAATATACATATATTTTTTGTGAAAATAAAAAAGTGAATAAAATTGAAGGTTATTGTTCATTTACAAAACTTGTTTATAGATAGATTGACAAGTTTACATTTGCAAGAAAGAAGTTATAATTCCTTTGTTGATATGTTTTGATCAAAATATTTTTTGGATCTTATTTTTAATGTAAAGGAGTTATAAGGTTATAATAAAAATTCAAAATATTGGAGAAATAAGGGTGTAACAAGGAGTTATAATGCATAATTTTTTACAAGTCTCAGAAATCCTTTGTATTCATAAAATATTTTTTAACGTAAAAGGAAAAACCTCAAAATAGTATTCCCTTTTCTTTTTTAACTTGATTCTTTAGAACCATGGCAAAAATCATGAGTCTAATTTATGAAAATGGTAAATTGTCACCTAAATTTTACAAAGAATGGAGTAGGAACATGGAAAATACACTTATTTTTAATGACCTATGGGAAATCAATGAGAAATAAACCACACCACCTACTGAAGCTATAAAGTTGATTGAATATCAAAAACATGATAAATGTGCACTCACACTTTTGAAATCACCTTGCATTGAACAGGTAATCATTCATATTAAGGAAATTAAAACTAGTGCATGGAAAGCTTGAAAAGCCTTAAAAGATGTATATGAAAAATAACTTGCATACAAGAAAATTAACCCTCCTATATAATTTTTAAACAATGAATTGGAAAATAATGAATATGTCTCTAAATATCTTTCTTGCATGAAAACATTAAAACTAGAATATTGCATAATTGGTGGTAAAATTGATGATGATATGTTGACTTCCATCATATTGAATGGTCTTAATTATATGTACACTAATTTTGTTGAAATGTTACATCTTAGTGATAAGCTTAATAGTGACACATTTGAATCTATTTGTGAGTTATTAACTTAGTATGAGAGATAGTTTGCAAGGAAGAAGAGTACATCCATGGAGGAGGCCCACTATACCAAAATAGGTAATCCATTATATGAGCATAATAGAAAACATTCTTCAAATCACTTTCAGAGACAAAAAAACTCTCCATAGCACACTTCTAGACATAAGCATCATTAGAGACATAGGGATCATTTTGGTTCTTCAAAGTATAGACATCATTCTATTTCTTCAAAGCATAGACATCACTCTAGTTCTTAGAAACATGAACATCACCAAAAACATTCACATGGATACAAACACAAACACATGCATTCTTCTTCATGTGGCTATTCTTCCTCTAGTTCTAGTAGATGTGAGAGAATATGCCATAATTATGGTGGCATATGGTACCTCTCTACAGAGTGCCACTCCAAAAATAAATCCTCTCGACATTGACATAAGGAAAAAGCAAAAAAAATTGGTCACTCCAATCACTTTGGTCACTCTTCTAGCTATTCTTCTACATATTATTTTGATGGATGGGATGGCTATGACGTTGCTTCATCCATAGATGATGACTATATATTATGAGATGATAACACACCCATCTTGTGAAAATTACTAGACTCAAGATTGGGATTTGATGTAGTAGCATTTTTTGGTTTGTGTAATTTGTTTTCATAGATCTAGTGTTGGTATGATCTTTGATGTGGAGCATTTTAGTGATTTGTACTTGGTCTATTCACTACACAAATTCTCACTTCTTGCCTAATAAGAGGAAAAGATATTACATATTGGTTTTTTGATCAGTTGTCAATGGTTTTCATATGAGTCAGCATTGATTTTCTAGCATTTTTAGTTTTAAGCAAAGGCCGATGAGAGATGTTGGCAATTTTTGGGTATTAGTTTGAGATATGCCATACAAAATATTGGGGAAATCATTTGTTAGATATATTCTAAGTGAGAATTGATGTAGTTGGATAGAGTGTGATATTTTTCTACTTCAATGTGGGGATGACCTAGGTGTTGATCAGTCTAGGATGCACATTGTACCAATTACAATTACAATAGAGTCTAATTACATGACTCACAGTTAATTGCTTTAATATTTTTATACCCATTTGGATCATGGGAGAGTTTTTTGGGTTTATGATCCAAATTATATTTATTAGCCTTTATTTTATGTTATTTTTTTTGGTTGGTTGATGGGTTAGTTACCCATGAGTTGGTTTTAAAAACTTCTCTCTCATAATCCTTTTAATGGCTTAAATTGTACACAAATAATATATGAGATTTTACATTACTTTTCTTGCATATATTTCAATATCTATTCCTCCATTAACCTAGACATCATATTAAGGGAATACCATTTCTATATCAACATTGATAGATCACATTGTTTAGAGTATGTGCAAGGTTATTTTCATAAGTTCTATGAACAATTGAGTTAGAGGAACATTACTTTCAATCAACATTACATTTTGTCAAACAATTGCACATCATAATTCAAAAATGTATGAATGTTTTATTGGTTGAGTAAGATGCACATTATCACTGGTGCAGAACACATTTGGAGTTTCACCAAGGCTGGCCATGGAAAAGGGGAGCATGATGGTGTTGTATCATGTATAAAAAGACTATTATAAGGGATGAGTTAAAATTTGAAGAGGATGTTCATTTGAAAAATGTAAAAAATATGGTTGAATGGTGTAATGAGAACATGTGTCATGGTGTTCAACCAAATTCTACTATTCATAGACATTTTTAGTTAATAGAGGAAGAAGACTTGGTAAAGTATGAGGGTCATATGACTCTAAGGGAATCAAGTGACCTTGACTCATTTCATAACTCAAATGCAAGTTTTTGGATTGTTCATATGAGACACTTAGCATGTTTTTGTTCTACATGCATGGACTCTATTTGGAATAAGTGTGAGTGATAAGAGTGGGTAGATGATTAGAGTTCCAAACCTCTAATTCTAATTAACACATCTCAAGTTCCAACATCATTTCAACTTACAAATATGACATCATTAGATGATTTTGACCATGTATCTGACCTAGTGTAGCTAGGTAGAATATTTTTCATTATGTACAATTTATTATCATTAAATATATCTTCATATTATTGATAAATGATTTTTTTGTGATACAAAACATGTATTTGTAGTTATTATAGATGAGGATAATGAAGAAGGCATTGATTACTACTTGTGTCGATGTGTAGAGAGAGAAAAAATGACTTCCCCAGTTATGTATGGAGAAAACATTAACTATCCCACTAGGTCACTGTTAGTCATTGAAACTTAGTTTCAACAATATCCTATAAATTTTTTAGATCAATGGTTATTTAAAGAGTTTGAAATACACAGGAAGATACTTAACTATTCAAATTTGATTCTTGCAACAAATATTTAATTATAAAAATATCATGAGAGGCTATTAAATAGGAAACTATGGAAATTTTGGGAGTCATATCATGAATCTATTCTTGATACTATCAAAGTTAGAGAAGATCCTAGTGGTTTGTTGGATTGAAATACGGACGTATGTTGACTTTTCAAATGTAGATTTAATCAATTGTACCAAATGTTTTTTATTTTATAGGTAGTACATATATAAATTTCATTTTTAATTACTTACTAACATATTTTTATAGGTTAGTGGTGCCACATAAGCATATACCTTCACATGGTTGGCATTGTCAATAAAAAATTCTATATTCTTGAAGTTAAGAGAAACTTAGGTTTTATGGGTATTTGAACTTAGGCTAAAAAATTGCATTTTTCTTGTATTAGGAAGGGTGTTCTTAATGTCAAAATAGGTGGTAGGTTTGTTGATTGGGATTGATGGGAGGCCAAAAACTTAGTCATAGATTTTATTCACCCCTGAATGTGTTAGCAGTGTCAGTTTTCACTAGCATTAGAATTTGAATTCTACAACCACAATTTGAACTTTGACAACAATTGTTATCAGTATTTTTGATCTCTAGAATGGTAGTGTTTTTGTACTTATGGGTAGATTCAAATTTCATGGTAGTTTGATAACATGTAATTTTCCTATTTGGATGTGATCAAAGTGATATATTTATAGGTGGAGGTCCTAGAGGTAGAAATGCCAATTGGAGCTTGTGAAGTTACTTATTCACTAACAAAAATTTGTATTTTTAGATCTATCACTGTAACATGTCTAATGGATTGATATCAAATCTTCCACCTAAGTTATCTAGGGTGTGAATACAGGGATTAAGGAGGTACAAGAGGGATCTGATAGTTCATGAAAATGTCTTATAGTTTTCATTTTATGCATGTTTGAACTTAGGCTTAAAAATTACATTTTTCTTGTATTGGGAAGGGTGTTCTTGAGGCCAAAATAAGTGGTGGGTTTGTCGATAGAGCCTAACGAGAGGCCAATAACCTCATACTATGCATTATCCTCTCCTTTGGACGTGTTTTTGGTGTCAATTTTCACTCAAGAAGCATCAGAATCAGAGTTTGGTAACCACAACTTGAACTTTAATAATATTTATTGTCAATGTTTTTGCTCTTTGAAATGGTAGTGTTTTTGCACTTTTAGGTGTATTTAAACATCATGGCAGTGTGATAACATGTAATTTGCCTATTTATATGTGATCAAAGTGATATATTCATAAGTTGAGGTCTCGAAGGTAGAAATGCCAATTAGAGCTCAAGAAGTTGCTTGTTCACTGATAAAAACTTGCATTTTTAGACCCATCATTGTAACTTGTCTAACATATTGATATTGAAGCTTAAACCTGAGTTATTTATGTTTAAATTAGAGGGATTAAGGAGGTGCATTAGGTATCTAATTATTCATGTAAATTAATTATAGTTTTCATTTTATGCATGTTTGAACTTAGGCTAAAAATTTGCATTTTTATTGAATTGGGAAGGGTGTTCTTGAGGTCAGAATGGGTGGTGGGTTTGTCTATCAGGCCTAAAAAGAGGCCAATAACCTGGTAATATATGTTAACCTCACACCTAGATGTGTTTTTGGTGTAATTTTTCACTTAGGAAGCATTAGAATCAAAGTTTTGCAACCATAACTTGAACTTTGACAACATTTATTATTAGTGTTTCTGCTCTTTGGAATGGTAGTGTTTTTACACTTTAGAGTGGATTCAAACATCATGGTGGTTTGATAACATGTAATTTATCTATATGGATATGATCAAAGAAATATATTTTTAGATGGAGATCCTGGAGGTAGAAATACTAGTTAGAGCTTGAGATGTTACTTGTTCACTAATAAAAACTTGCATTTTTGAACCCATCATTGCAACTTGTCTAATGGATTAATCTCAAATATTACACTTAAGTGATCTAGGGTGAGATTATAGGGATTAATTAGGTACATGATAGATTTTATGGTTCATGGAAATGACTTATGGTTTTCATTTTATGCATGTTTGAACCTAGGCTAAAAATTTGCATTTTTATTGTATTGGGAAGGGTGTTCTTGAGGTCGATATGGGTGGTGAGCTTGTTAATTGAACCTGATAGAAGGCCAAGAACCTGGTCATAGATGTTATAATCCTCATAATACATGTTTTAGGTATTATTTTTCACTCAAGTAACATCAGAATCAAAGTTTTACAACCACAACTTGAATTTTGACAACATTTGTTATCAGTGTTTCTGCTCTCTAAAATGATAGTGTTTTTGTACTTCTAAGTGGATTCAAACATCATGGAAGTGTGATAAAATTTAATTTTACTATATATATTTGATCAAAGTTATATATTCACATGTGGATGTCCCAGAGGTAGAAATTCTAGTTGAAGCTCAAGAATTTGCTTGTTCACTAACAAAAACTTGCATTTTTAGACATGTCACTACAACTTGTCTAATAGATTGATATCAAAGCTTCCACTTGAGATCTATAGGATGATATTATAGGGATTAATTATGTATGTGAAGTATCTTATGTTTCATATAAATGACCTAAAGTCTAACAAATTGTATTTTTCTTGTATTGGGAAGGGTGTTCTTGAGGCTAGAATGGGTGGTGGGTTTGTTGATCATGCCTGATGAGAGGCCAAGAACCTGGTACTAGATGTTATTCAACCTGATAGACATTTTGGTGGTGTTAGTTTTCACTCAAGAAGCATCATAATCAGATTTATGCAACCACAAGTTGAACATTGACAATTTTGACAACTTTGACAATTTTGATAACTTTGACAGCTTAAACTAGAGAAATATAAACTTAATGAGTAATTGACCTATTGAAAACTTTGAAAATTATGAAAAATTTTAAAATTTTGATAACTTTGAAAATTTTGATAACTTTGAAAATTTTGACAACTTTGACAACTTTGACAATTTTGACAATTTTTGACAACATTGACAACTTTGACCTATTGACCTTTTTAAATTTTGAAAACTTTTAAATTTTTTATAACCTTTATAATTTTTGACAACTTTGATAATTTTGACAAATTTGACCTATTGACCTATTAGGTGGTAATTGACCTATTGCCCTATTAGGTGGTATTGAGTAATTGACCTATTAACTTATTTACAACTTTGACAAATTTGATAAGATAATTTTGACCATTTTGATAAATTTGACAAATTTGATAATTTTGACAACTTTTACCTATTAAACTATTAGGTGGTATTGATTAATTGACCTATTTACCTAGAAAGTGACTTGTTATGGATTCTCCATTCAATGTATGTGATTGCATTAGTTTCATGTTATCCTTGAAGTTATTTGTGGCCATGAATATGTTATATTTGTGTAAGGTTTCAGGTGGATGAATGATTGTAGGTGGTAACTGTTAACCAATTTTTGGCTTACATAGTAAACTTACCTAAATGTAATATAGTCTCTAAGAAGTCCTGATGTAGATAAATAAGTAGAGCTCCTAATTGATCAAATGGTTTGAACAAAGTTATGGATGGAATGAGTGGCCAAATGGTCACACATTGATCATAAAACTTTTGAAACACTTCAAGCTTGCTCAAAGTGAATTTTGATTAATCTATAGGCAAACATAAGGATCCAAATAGGTTTTCATGGTGATTCAAGTAATTCAAGGTTATGGACAAGCCTACATGAGCCTTAGAAAATAATTTAGAGATTTAAAGGTTTAAGGAAAAGTCCTTAGCATAAGCCTAAGTGAGCCAGACCATCACCAAGATGTCATGTAGGAAAAAATGAACCAATTTACTTACACATTTTATAAATGAACTCAAAAATCCTCATGTGATGAATGGATCATGCAAAATCAAAGTTATTCATGCTAAGATTAATCCTTACAAGTTTCATGGCTGTGTGAGTCTTCTATCTCAAGTTATGAGCCTTTAAAGTTTAGTTTGCCAAGTCTAAGTAGCTAGGCCATCTTGCACGTCACATGGAAACTCACTGACCAACTTGTTTGAAATTTTTTTATCTTCCATCAGAAGGCCTTGTGAGTAATAAGACTGTAGTGCCATAAATTCCCTTATGCTAAGAACATATCCTACAAGTTTCAAATCTATTAAAGCTTCCTAAATTAAGTTATGGAGTTCCAAATATGGTCCTAAAAGTGTTAAATTTAGGCCTCAATGAAAAACCATTAAGATTAAAATGATCAATAATGGTCACATAGACATCATTCAAAGACACACAGGCCAACTTGTTTGATAATTTTTTTTATCTTCACTTAGAAATCTCTCAGAACTAGTAGATAAAAAGGGGACAATGATTTTAACATCAAGAACATCTCCTACAAATTTGGTGCCTCCATGACCTTTTTGCTTCCAGATTCAAGCCTTAATAGTTGGTCAAAAAATGGAAAATGTTCATACAAACATAAAATTTGAGCTCATAAAGTAGCCATTTGATTTCAAAGAGTGGGTCTCAGTAAGATCTATGGTCCACATTCATCATACATATTGATCAGATGGTACAAGATGAGTCAAAAGGTCAAAGACTTGTGAGAGGCCACCATGTGGCACAAGTGCATAAGTAGTAGACTGACAATAATATCTTAAGATCAATGTGTGATTGACAAGTGTCAATAACATGTTCAAGCTAATAGAAGATTGATGGAGTGAATTTAATCATGCAAATCAAGATCTATAATGCAAGCACATTTAATAATTCAGCAAGGATATGTGGGACCAATAAGAATAAATATAGTTAGGCATTATAAATGATTTGAGTTGGAAATCGATAGGCAATAAATAAATTTCAACCTAGGACATTTTTTATGAAAGTTGACTGGGCATTCTTTAACTTAGGTAAGATAAAAACAAAAGGATAAGAGCTTGATCAAGATTAAGGTGGAACCAATAAGACCAAGCATTGTTAGTAGAGTTTTATATAGGTAAAATAATTATTTTGGACCTAATACAAAGATCAAATAATGACCAGTGATTATGAAGCAAGATCAAGTAGTTTTCAATTTTCATGGATATTATGACTATGTGAAAACCAATGATTAGATTGATTTTCACCTATAAATGGACAAGCATTCAATATTGGAGGAAATACAATACCATGGAGAGTTGTCTCTCCTATCATTAGGGTTAATTTTTATAATGATCAGGTACCAATGGCCACCTAAAGTAGATGCGACACTATTCTATCAATTATAAGACATGGTCCTCATTAGTAGATCAAATAGATAATGGCATGGAGTTCCAAGAAGGACACTAGGTGAATGGATAAGGACAATGGGCATTCAATTATTTTATAGAATGGTTTTTTATTGATAAGATCATGAGTCAACATCCTCAAACTTATGCAAGTACATCATAGTTCCCTCTCTCTTTTATTTTTCTATATATGTTCCATCTTCCACCATATTTTGGCTTTGTACTGTAACACCTTTTGATGTAATAAAGACTGAATCCCATCCTTTTATAAGTTAGATTGAAGTGTGTCTTACGAATTCATGTACTATAGTGAAATGAATGTATGTTATTTGTCTATATCTGAGTTTTCTCACCTTCATAAAATGCTTGGTAATCATCATAAGTCATTATAAGTGCAATTAATAGTTTGTTGTTTAGCTTGAAAGTGGTCATCTTCCCTCTCATGCTAGTTTGATAGCTAGTCAATACCTTATTATGAAATACTTATATGGGACTAATCTTATTTGGTATTGAATGTGTCTTATAGTTTGCCTTGTGTAAAGTATAAGTGTTCCAATCAATTGTGCATCACCTCATTTTTTCATGTTTTTTTAAGTTATTGTCAAAATATCTTTCCCTTTTCCAAGTAAGTGATAGTTTAGGTTTAGTATAGGTGATAAATTCAAAGGAAGTCATCCTTTTCTAGAGTTCTGATGCATTATTAGGATATCCAAAACCTAGGATCAGTCCCATGTTGGACTAGATTTGAGTAAGAGGACCTAAACAATCCCCTTATTCAACTAGGATGCATTATAGAACACCAACTGTAACTAATAAATAACTATAGGTTACAATCAAGGAAGGGAGTTTGGAGTGATTCCACCAGGTTGGTAAGTTATGAGTCATCATTATATTATTTTTGAACATGTTCAACCCATACAGACCTATAGATAAATGATTAAAACACATACCCATATACCCTATTTTGCTTATGGTCCAATCCAATATGAAAGTAAATGGTTGTGAGAGGTTTAGGTCTAATGACACCAAGAAGTGTATCAAAAGTGTACAAGAAGTAGGTAAAAAGAGAATAAGGCCATTAAGCCTAAATGATAAGAGTGTCATTAGTCATTTACACTACACACAATGAAATAAAGACTTTAATTTAAAAAAAAATGAAGATATAAGATTTATAGCATCGAAAATAATAATTTGTTAATCCTTATTTGTGCAAATAAAATATTAAATACGAGATCCATTGATAATAATTTGGAAGATAAAAATAACATTGTATAATAATACATAATGAAATAAAAACTAAATATAAATTAGATAGATTGCCATGATAGGCATACAATATAGGAACATACATTTCCAATGTCAATAATACATAGATTGCCATGATAGGCATACAAAAATTACATCTACCAACATAGTATCTAATGTTGGATGAATGCCATATGCACATATATAGTGCTAAAAAACATCAATTGCCATATAGGCATACAAAAAATTACATCTCATGTGTAAGACATCATATTCATAAAATAACCTCCCTCTCTTTGCCTTCCTCGAAGAAGACTCTCCCTAGGATGCCTTGATAGTAGATGGAGACCCCTCTAATGCATTGGATTGCTCCAAGGTCTAACTATAGGTCCTACACTCATAGCTAGCTTGCAGCTGAGCTTGTTTAAATACAAGAATTATTATGAAATTAACATAAAATACACTCAAATAATTATTAAGAAATTAATTTTAAACTATAATAAAAAATCATTTAAACATGTGTATTTATTACAAGCTCGTGATCCTATTCAATCTATTTTTCATGCTCAATCAAGTCAATGACAAGCTTAGCTATTTGAGCATCTCAAATATGGGAGGAACATAATAATTTTTCCTAATCACCATCTAACTGGGATTATCAGTTGTCATAGGACAACCATGCATACACAATACATTTACATAAGTTATATTTACCCCAAGTACATGTACTAAAATTATTAAAATAAGTCTAATTTTACAATTCAAAATTACAAGAACTAATATATACCTCTATCATCACCACTATAGATGACATTGTAGCATCAATGCCTATGTCTATCTTAGCTCGTAGAGAGGGAGGAGTGTATACTCCAGACATCAAATGTTCATGTAAACAAGGTCTCACTTAATTTATAATAAACTACATCAAATCTTATATATGGAAACCAAAATGATCAATATGAGCACTTGTATATAAAATATATATCTGTATAAGTACATGAATGCAATGACACATTATAAGAAATAAAAATACAGGACTGTACATGAAAATACACTTAGATCTAAATTGATAAGCCATGTATTGAAGTGTTAGAGTAACAACCTTGTACCAAAACCAAAATTAGAGGATTAAAGTCAAAGGGAATATATAATATACTAGTTTCTTTTTTCATTGATAAATATAAATATACTTGGGTCAAGATCTTAAATTTATACTATATTACATGTTGGACTATATTGGTTATTGATTTATTACTTTTCTAAAAATAAGGGTTTGACTTAGGTAGGACCCTCATAATTACTTCTTTTTTCTGGTCTTACAAGGTCATTTTCAATATTATTAGATCACTTTTCAAGGAAGGAGAATAAATAGTAGGCATGCTTGACAATCATATCCCCTTTTTGAGAAATTATTTGGGTAACAAGTGGGTGGGTTTTGACACTCATGCTAAATCTTATTCTAATCACAAGGATGAATGTGTTGGGCATGACATTGATGATTATAGTAGTTCCTCATTATTTGTTGGAGATGGTTGTTTAAGTGGATTAGTGTGGGATATTTATTTTACATGCCTACCATAATATATATATATATATATATATATATATATATATATATATATATATATATATTATGGTAGGCATGTAAAATAAATATCCCACACTAATCCACTTAAACAACCATCTCCAACAAATAATGAGGAACTACTATAATCATCAATGTCATGCCCAACACATTCATCCCTACCATAATATATATATATATATATATATATATATATATATATATATATATATATATATATATATATATATATATATATATATATATATAAATGTCGGGTGCACAAATATAGATGGGAAAGAGAAAAAAGGGATTGTTTGTGTTTACCTATATAAAATATGAGGAAATCTTTATTCTACATGTGAAGTCATGCCAAGTTTGTGTCCTTATGGTTTTAGATGTAATATGGTCATATAAATTTTAGTTTGCATTATTAGGAAAGTCTTTGGGAAAGAGGTAAATGAACAAGATTCCCATTTAATAGGATAACCATTAAATATGAGGAAAAGAGAAAAAACCTTATATTGAAGTTGTGATAGTTGGGGAATATTTGATAGATAGAGAAGTGGTTATAATTGTGATACCCTTTGACTTGGAAATAAGTGTAGTGATAAGTGAACTCAATGATAGGATGTTGCTAGGGAAAAATTAAGAAATAGGATAAAATCATTCCATGAGTGTGATTATGAACATAATGTTTAGCAAGATAGAGAGATACCAATATATTACATGGAATATCATCCATTAGGGGAGTTCATGACAATTGTGACACACACCAAAACTTGAATGGAATTACTCACAAGCTAAATAAAGTGAAAAGGGTCTTAAATTCAATGGATGAATCTTTTTTTGGGAAGATGACACTTGGATAATAGGTATGAAAAGCTTATTTGGGACAAGATATTTTTCAATAAATAGTATGGACATGTTATTTATTTTACAACTTTTAGAAGAAGTAGCCTTATGTTAGGACTATCAAGAAATAATTATGAATTTGGAAATGCCCACAATAACTTAGGTGACGTTCAAGGAAAGATAACACTACTTATTGGATGTCTACTTAAATGATAGAGTAAATGCATTCCATAAAATCTATAAAAATGGAAATATTGAAAAGGAATATAATTCATGTTTTTTAATCTTTCTTTAGTACATGGGATTCATATAGGATGAACCAATGAAATGCAGTTTGTATCTTAGGATAATTTTGGTTGTCATTGGGATTAAAGTACAAAATTTTGAACATAAGACACTAGTGTAAGATCATTGTAGGATGTTACTCCCAAGGAAACATGATCCAAAATAAGACCATTCATGACTTTAGTGTTTTTGGTTGTGTTATTTTTACATTAATTCTTGAGAAGAGAAGTAAATTATATGAATAAAGAAAAATGTATATGTAAACAACTATAGTCCTAAAAAATGCAAAGAGAAAAACATATATGTAAATAGTTTTTACCAATGTATAGGTAAATGGTGTCATCCTAATAGAGGTAGATATAGTCATGGATGTCAATATGAAAACAATGGTTGTGACAAATTAAATGTTGTAAATGTTGACTATGATGATGAAGGAATCGTCATCACCTGTGACATAAAAATGACATATATATTATATTAAATTTTTATGAAAATTAATTGTTAGCTTAGAAATTAAATTTTCAAATAAAAATTAAATTTACATGATATTTATGTAAAATATACCTGCATCTATGTGGTGATTGATGTCTATATGCCAAATGTGTGTGCCAAAAACTCATCACTCATAATAATATGATCTAATCCATCTAAACCATTAACACCATCATCATCATAAGGTCCTGTATACATAGTTCCACATGAAATACAAGGGTGGGGTAGGGGTAAAGTAGCCTATGGTGTATCTATAACATCACTCTATGAAAAACTACTCATATGATGAACACGTGTATTATTGAGTGAACTAAGAGCATGGAGTTATCTCCATTACCTACTAAACCACAAAGGGGATCTCAAGATCAAGAGGCTTTTGGATATAGATTTGCATAGGCTAATTAAGTTCATGATGTACACCTAGTCTATCTTGTGAAGAGCCTTTTTTTTGGACCTAAAACTCACTAAAATCAAAATAATTAAGAATCTAGTTGAGGACAAAATCATAGTAGAGTTTCCTCAAAAAATATAATGGGACCTCATGGTTATTACATGGTGGATAGTCAAATACCATCCATCATTGATCCCAAAATTTGATTTTGATTAATTTATGTACACAATGATGGATAGGAAAACATTTAGAGGTTATGGTAAATGGGGAATTAGTGGCTAGGTCAGTGAATAGGGCACAAATGTTAGCTTTTAAAATATCCAAATTCTTGACTTGAAGGGTTGATAAATTATTAGCATAATATACCCTATAAGTATCCTTATACAAGGTCCATTGATTAATTTGACTCGTTATAGAGTCAATTTGACCTAATAAGGTTTGTAAGGAATTGGCTAGCTAGGTGCATTGGGGGTTAGTCAAACTAGGATCCCTCATTCTATCAATTAACTCTTCAATTTCAAGTTTGTTTCCCATAATATTGTCAATCAAAACCTCTTTATTTCCAAGGGGTTTTTGAGAACTATAGGAGGGTTAGGTGGAGGGATAAGAGGAACAAAAGGTTTTATGGAGGGTTAGGAGGAGGAGAAATTAGAGGGTTCTATGGAGGGTTAACAAGATGGGCTATTAAAAAAAATTAAAATTAAAAACCAGGGTTAAACAATGAAATTTATGAAAAATTAGGGTTAAATAGGGAATATTTTGATCACTTACCTCTCCTACGTGGTGGCATCATTGATCAATACATCTGTGGGATGAATCTGGTAGCTTCTTAGCACTCTCTGGAGTCTTCTTAGCAAAACATGATCATGAAATAAAGGGGAGAGCTAGGGAACTTGAATCCAAAATGAGTATTTTTTTGTTTGGGTTTCCCTTTTTATTTTTTTACTCATAGGTAATGCAATTATATTATCAACGTGATCTCATTATTGTAAATGTCAATAACATGATCGCATTAATAATTCTATCATGTTATTGTTTAATATAATATGATCATATTATATAATAATTCAATCATATTATGGCTCAAAAATCTTGAGCCTAGATTTAAATAACATGATCATGTTAATTAAATAATTTAATCACATTATTAATTAGCGTGATCACATTACGGGTAATGCCTATGAAATTGTCCTCCAACTCTGTGCACTTACCCTAGTTTTTTACCTACATTCTATATTAGAATGAAAGTGGTAAGTCATCAGTATGGATTTTTTCCAAGGTTTTCCTATGTCAATAAACTATCATGAAATTATATTGGTGGTTATTGATAAACTCACCAAATTAGCACACTTCATTCCATGTAATTTGATGGATGATACACCAATGCTTTCCAAAAGGTTTGTAAATTAAGTGTATAGATCACATTGGTTTTTAAAAAATATCATTTTAGATAAGAACCTTAGAATAACCTCAAGGTTTTGGAAAAATATTAATGAAGCATTGGGAATATAGTTTAACTTTAGCATAATTTACCATCTAGACATAGATGGGAAAACTAAAAGAGTAAATTAGATCTTGGAGGATATTTTGAGGATGTATTACATGGACCAACAATATAAATGGGAATAATAGATGCCATTGGTAGAATTTTCTTATGATAATTCATTTTAATCATCATTGAATATGGTACCTTTTGAAGTATTGTATGGTAGAAGGTGTAGAACACCAATCAGTTAGGATAAATAAAATAATAGAGTGGTCTTTAGACCTGACATGCTCATTGAAATAGAAGAACAAGTGAGGCAAATAAGATAAAGATTAGATGAATCCAATGACAAGTAGAAAAGCTATGCTAATCCATAAAGGATAGCAACACAATTTTCAATTGGAGATAAGGTTTTTTGAGTCATACCCCAAAAGAGTGTCATAAGTTTTAGAAATCAGCAAAATTATCACCAATATATGTAGGACACCTTGAGGTTATATAAGTGATAAATATTGTATTTTATATACTTACTTTGCCACCATATTTAGCATAAATATATAATATTTTTTATGCATCTTATCTTAATAAAAATATAATTGATCCTTCAAATGAATTGGACTAGAATGTATTGCAGGTTCTAGATCCATGGGGTGGTAAAAATAAAACTAATAATAACAACTGATACACATAAGATTAACTTGAATAATAGTAAAGTATCATAATGCAAGGTATAATAGGACCAATATTATAAAGATAGGGCCACATGGGAGGATTATGAGAAATAATATAAGTTATTTCCTCATCTATTTGAATAAATTTATGTTGAACAATATTATTTATTTTTAGAACTTATGTTTTAAATAAAAGTAATCAAGATGATGACCTATTTTTGTGTGGGAAGGATGTTACATCCTATCATACTATTTGAAGGCTATATTAGTATTATTAAATGAAATAAACTAATGACTAGTATTTTTATGATAATGATGATATATCTGGACATTTATGATGTTTTGTTTGAGATATATTTTATTTTATTTCATGGTATATTATGATTAGATGACATTTGTACATATATCTATATATGCTATATTTTTATGTATTGAAGTCTTATTTGGATATGATTTCATTTTTAAATTTGATTTGTCTATAGTATTTCATTTGATGTATATATATTATAACTATTTTATTATTTTGTTTCAAGATTGGACTAACTATATTTTTGTTTAACCAAGGTGTCTGCAAGACTATCCCACCCTCATAAAGTGGAACATAGGGATAGAATCATAGGGGAGGACGATGCATATATCGACATTGGGAATAAAAAGAGTGAAACCAAACCCACAAACACATAGTCACACTTTTTCATGTTGAGTTGATTTAGTATTGATTGATGTGTTATATGTTTAAATTTACTATTTGTTACTATGGTTAATATTTCATGTTTTGCATTGATTATCATTTAAATTACTTCTTTTCTATGGAATAAATAGTTTAGAAATGGATATTATTGTTAATAATATTTATTAACTATGATAATGTGAAATTGGTTATAAGAACCTCTATGAAATATTATGCAAACTAAATTGTGTATTTTCTGAGTTATGATTTGAGATGGACCTATTTTTATGCATTATAAATCTATAAAGTATAGGATATTTATTTAAACCATAATTTTGTATGGAATTTATGAAATATTTGTTGGACTTAATTCTTACCCCTTTTGTTGCCTAAGGGATATGGGAAAAAATACACCCAATTATTTATCTTTATGTGGGGATTTAAAAATTAAGGAAATAGGTTTTTATGTTTGGTTTGGAAGGTTCTAGTAGTATAGTAGGTGTATTGTGGAATGAATCATTGTCATGCACTATAAACTAAAAAAACTAGGTCATTTTCTAATATTTAAGGAGAAAATTATGTTTTGTTATCATTACAATGTTGACCTTACCATTTGGTGGGAAGATAAGTAGTAGGGTTTGGCATGTATCTGCCATGAAAAAATAGTGATAATGGAACTTTGAGATAATGAAATAATGGGTGGACATGCATTTAAGATTTAAGTATTATGATGGAGAACTCACAGAGTTTCCATATAAACTTGAGTGCATGCAAAATGTGGAAGAGAAATAAAAATAGAATAAGAAGAGGGAAAATGGAAGAGTTGAGGAGACATGGAGAAAGGAAGAAGGAATTTTTTTTGAAAAGGAAAGAACTACCAACATTTGCATTGGGATGATGACCATTGCTAGTGACCAAGAAGTAGAGTATTTCTATTTGAATATAAAATTATAAGGGATTTTTATTTTTATTTTTTTTTGTGTGTGGTAAGTTCATAAAGTTGGGGGATAAAATGTGGCCCACCCATAGACATGATTTTTCTAAAATTTCATAAATCTGAACTTATGTAGATAATTTGAGATATCTACACTCCAAATTTGAAGATGGTGTAAAAACATGAAATGTAAAATTTTAAGTATAGTGTCCAAAACACTTATTTTTTTAAATGGTTAAGTATAACTAGGTCAAACATCTAAAATTTGAAGAGGAACTTCTATTTTTTTAGAAAATATAGTAGATAGATGGTTGTGACATACAACATTTTTTAGTAGCATTTAATATTATTTGAAATCCTTTGGGGAAAATTTAGATAAAATATTCTAGCACGTCACCTATATTTTTTGTATTTTTCAATGAATAATTTTTTTTATAAGTTTTGCAAGTAAATGGATCCTAAAAAGTGACAAAGAAATAAATAGTCTTCTGTATGACATGCCTAATACCTCAAAAACAAAAAAAATCAATATTTTTAAAAATGTGTGTATAATTAGGCATACTTGGTCATTATATAATTTTTTTTTTTACTTGGATCAACGAAAGAAAAATTACATGAACATGTATAGGCATGTATGTTTGCAGCATGTAATGGCCTAAAAAAGGCATAGTTATAAATAAATATAGTTTGAAACCTTAACTTAGTCCAAAAATTATAAAAATCATATTTTTGGAAAGAGGAGAGCATGCTTGTCATGATAGTATCAAGTTTTTAAATTTTCACATTGAAATTCTTAGTGTAATTGGAAATCAAAGTTGAAATTTGTTATTTATTTTCATACCTTTGAAAACTCGACTGTACATTAATATTCCAAACCTTTGGCTCAGGAATACAAGCCATTCCCAAGCCAAAAGGCTTGGGAATTAAATTCAAATTCAAATACCACGATCATGTTAATAATGCGATCATGTTAATAACATGATCACATTGTTAACTATGTTAATAACTTGATAATTGTATTTAATAATGCAATTGCATTAATAAAATGACCATGTTACATATTTTCAACACCCTAAAACTCAAATTGAAGCCATTAAGCCTAGTAGTCTTAAGATCAAATATTGGTTGATTAAGATTATTATTTGGGACCAATTTTTCTTATCAAGAATTGATATAATTGAATGATAATTAGATATGTATTAACCTATAAATCAATTTATTGTTCCTTTGATCCTAATATGGTGTGCAATTGAGATAATAAATCCCAAATTGACATTAGATGGACATATTTCCTTGGATGGAGCTTGGTTGGCCCAAATTATATATCAAGCTAAACTAAATACTTGGTTTTTATAATATGGTGTATAATTAGAGACCCAATTTATATCATATGGAAATAATTCTTTTTTAGGGCTCATGTAACCTTGATTAAGTATTATATTAAACCAAATATTTAATTAGTTTAATATGGTGTGTTATTAAATCCCTAATTGACATTATATTGAAGGAATTCCTTATATAAGGACTAATTACTCTTAATTATAGATTATGTACTGAAGAAAACACTCAATTAGTTAAATATGATGTGCAATTAGGGAAAAATATTAGATGGACACAATTAATTACATGGGGTGAAAAAGGCCTCGATTCATATTCTAGGTGGAAGGATTTAATTACATATGACTTGGTTGTCATCAATTGTGTATAATATTGAAAAAAATATCAATTGATTTAGCATGGTGTAATTAGAGCCCCAAATGACATTAGATGGATTTAATTTGACTTGCTTGTGGTTTGGGTAACCCTAATTACATATCATATTGAGCCTAACTAATCAATTGGTTTAATATGATGTGCAATCAGGGCTAATAAAACCTAATTGGAACATTATATGGATAAAATTACTTTCATGGGCTTAGTTGGCCCCAATTATGTATATGATAAAACCAAATACATGATTAGCTAGATATAGTTTATAATCAGGGCTAACGAAGTGGTAATTGACATTAGATGTATGAACATTTACTTGCATGAGCCTTAGTTGGCCATAATTACATAAATTCAACTAAACTAAATACTTGGTTTATTCAATATGTTATGTATTTGGGACCAATAGAGCCCCATGTTGATATTAGAAGGATGATATTTCTTACACAAGGCTTATTTATACTAAATTTCATATATCATATTGAACCTAATATTATTTCTATTGAATTTGGTGCACAATCAAAATCCCAATTATTATTAGATGGAGGTAATTCCTTAAAAAGGGTTTAATTATTCATGATTTAATATTATATTCAATCAAACACTCAATTATTAGAATAAGGTGGGTAATTAAGGCCCTAATTAAAATTATGTTTACACAATTCCTTGGGCAAGCCTCAATTGGCCCTGATTATGTATCATCTAGAAATGAATACTTGATTGGTTCAATATGGTATGTAATCATGGCCGAGTAATCCCCAATTTCCATTATATATGAATGTAATTCCTTTCTCATGGCTCTTTTGGACTGAATTGCTTATAACATTGAAAAAATACTTATTTTTAAAATATGATGAGCACTTGGATCCCCAATTGATATCATATCGATGAAATTCATTACATTGAGGCTTAATAAGCCCTTAGGATTAATTTAGCCCCAATTAACATCCTTTATATATAGAAATAATTAGGTTCACAAGGATTTAAACCTAGTTAAAATTGCATCAGTCATTACCATAATTGACTTTGTAGGCTCAATAGGTGATGGTGTGGGGGATAATTGATCCCAAATTCACATTCTTTACTCATAGATCTACATTAAATGAGCTCAAAATTTCCCCAATCACCATCATAATTTTACCTTATATACCTTAAAACCTATACCCTAATCCATAAATTTCTTAATCCTTAAACTCTAAACCACAAATATATACTATTTAAACCTTGAACCAACCATTTTATCCTAAATTAACATCATTTAGACTAAGAATTAAGTTCATAGGGATCATTTTGGCCTAAATCACATGATTTATTGCCCCATTTGGCTAATTCACTCAATCTACACGATGAAATCCATGGTATAATGACAACCCAAAAACACATTCTATAGTCACAAATAGGTCCTAGTGATTCAAATCATCCTCAATTATCTTTGTGATTGACCCTGTATACCCTAAACCATGCACATACATTAAAACCTATAAGTCGTAAACCATAAAACCTAAACACTATACCCTAAATTTTAAACCATAAACTTTCCCTATTTACCAACTTCAATTTAGTCCCAATTAACATCCTTTGCAGTAAGAATCATGTTTAAACACATGCCATATCTAGAAATTAGACATTAATATATATAGGTCCTTAAACCTAAATACCTATGCCCTAATCCCTAATCCCTAAAACATAAATTATAGTAGCTCCATATGCCCTAATGCCCACTACATGCCACAAATGTACATGCCTTATGATATAACTAATTTTATCATAAAGATATCATAATTTATGCACTTTTTAAACCTATGGATAAAGCCTTTGGAATACTAATCTAATTTTGCATCTAAAGTAATTTGGGGCTATTTCTAGCCACTTCAACCTCATTAACCAAAGAAGAGGAGCTAGTTGATTTTTTTAATCAAGGAGGCATTTGAGGCCAATTTGAACCCCTTCAATAATAAGATATGATTTGGGGCAAAATCAAAAGATTAATCTTCTATCATGAATTAATCCAACTAGTCAATTTATGCAATTCCCTACATGATCTGGGCAAAATTGATCCCCTAAACCAAATTTATGGCTCAATCAATTGTTTATCATGTCTATAACATGTACGTGTCTAAATTTAGGAGGTAACTTCTAGCATATGTGCAGCTACTGTAAACATTGAAAAATGAGCAAATGAGGAAATCAAATCCTTGGAGGGGCCAAGCAAGAGAACCAGACAGAGCTCAAGAAAGAAACCAATGCAAGAGGGTGCTACATCAGTGGCTGTAGCCATACAGGACACTGCTATGATTGGTAAGGAAGTGGTGAAGATGATTTTGGAATTAGAAGAATAGGTCCATTGAGTTCTTACTGTCTTGGTTCTTTTAGTTGGATGTAATATCTGGTTCCATTTTCTAGTTTTTTGTTTTCTTATCACACTAGAGTTTCCAGGTCTCTGTAAAACCTAGGGTCTATCTTTTGATGTTCATGAATGGTGGTTTTAGGTCCATGTAAAACCTATTTTTGACACTTTTTAGAAGTTGGTTTTAGGTCTCTCCTATGGACATTATTTTTATATCCTTCTTCCTTTGTTTCAGGGTTTTGGGGTCCCTTCAAAACCTGTTTTTACCTTAATCTAAAACATGTACATGGTATAATTAACCCTAATTTTATCATAAATTCAAACATGAAGGTATTCAAGTCATAAATAGGTGTGACAAGTAACTCAAATGTTCTTTAACTACCTTATTGATTAGAGCCTATATTCAATATCTTAAACTCTAAGTTACCCTATATTGTTTAGATTTAACCCTAAAAACTATGTACCATTTAAATTAAACCCTAAGCCATAAGCCCTAAACCCCAAACCCTTTAAATTAGAGACCCTAAACCAATAAATCTATCCCTAATTAACATCCTTTATAAATTTAGTAAGAATTAAATTCACATGGATGATCTTGGTTAAAATTACATCACTCATTACCACAATTGACTTTGTAGGCTCAATCTATGATTATGTGGGGGATAATTGATCCCAAATTCACATTTGTTACTCATAAATATAGGTTCAAGGTTCCTAGATTTTCCCTAATTGCCTATATGATTGTATAAATATACCCTAAAACCTATACCCTAAGCCTTAATCCTTAAACTCTAAACCATAAATATAAACTCTTTAAACCTTAGACTAATCATTTTAGCCTAGATTAGCATCATTTAAAGACTAATAATTAATTTCACATGGCTAATTTTGGCCTAAATCACATGATTGATTTCCCCATCTGACTAATTCACTTAATCTGCACGATACCCTAAACACTATACCCTAAATTTTAAAACATAAGATTTCCATATAAATACTAATTGATTTAGTCTAAATTAACATCTTTTTTACAATAATAATTAGGTTGACATGGCATAGAGTGATTATAAAAATTAATATACATGTCCTTAAACCTAAATACCATGCCCTAATACCTAATCCCTAAAACATAAATTATAAACCCAATGCCCAAATGCCCACTACATGCCACAAATATACATGCCTTATGATATAACTAACTTTATCACAAGATGTCATAAAATGCACTTTTTAAACATATGGATAAAGCCCTTGGAACTTACAAATTTATTTGTTGACCCTATGTACCCTAAACCTAAGCCTTAAACACTATACCTTAAATTGTAAACCAAAAACTTTCCCTATTTACCAATAGATTTAGTCCCAACTAACATCTTTTAGAGTAAAAATTAGGTTTGCACATGGCATATAGTGATTAGACCTTATTTACACCCTTAAAACCAAACCCTACATGCCTTAATCCCTAATCCCTAAACCATAAAACATAAATTATAATCTATAAAACATAAAACACAAATTGTAATCCATAAACCTTATACACTAATGCCTAAATCCCTAATCCATAATCCCTTATCTATATTAAGTATAACACAATTTCATTATTTAATAACATAACCATGTTATTATTAACATATTCAAAACTCGATCCTCATTACCAATTACCAACCCCAAATCTTATATTGACAATAATGTGATCATGTTACTGCATAATACGATCGCATTATTATCGATATAAACTTATTAATGGGTTGAATAGGCCAAGACCTTATAAAACACATAAATTGATCATGTTATGTAATAATATGATTATGTTAGTATTATTTTATATTAATCTCACTTATAAATGACTATTTTTAGCCCAAATCGAGACTTCTATTCCCACAAACATTCTTTACATACTTCTATGAGATCTATGTACCTATGTACTTGACCCCACCTTTCAAAAATTATCAATTATCCCTTCTGATGGGTTCCAAATCATGTAAGAAGAAGAAAAATAAGTTGTTGAAGAAAAAAACACCAGAGGAATTAGAATATTTGAGAGAGAAACACAAGCTACAAATGTGAAAACTTCATGGTAAACAAGGTACAAACCCTAAACTTGATGAACCAAATGCCATAGATAATGAGCCAATTGATGATAATGAATTAATCAATGATGAAATTGACTATAACCAATTGAATAATGTTGAAATTGGCCATAATGAAATGAATAATAATGAAATTTAAAATAATGAATTAGATAATGTCAGAAGTTCACATTCAAAGTTCCAAGTTTTTTATTTTATTGATGATGAGTCTATGTATGATGCTTCACCCCCCATGAATGAATAAAATTTGATGGAAACAAATAATGATGAAATTATCCATCAATAAAATTTCATGGAAACATTATAATGAAGGAATTAATAATGAAAAATTTAATGTCATCCCACCTATAAATAATGAAAGTAATAATAGTTTTGAAACACCCTCTCAACAAATTCCACCATTGACAACACCTACAAGAATTGTGCATAGAAAAGACAAACACTTAATTGAAATCGATGAAAATATTTTAAAACTAATACATGAAAAAAATGTCTTATCACCATTCAAGAAGACTGGCACAAAAAATTTGTGATAGTTTCTTTCATAATTTGGAGTATGATAGCCAAAGATGTCAATTATTTATTTCATTGATAAAATTGATTAAGATGAGATGTATAATTTACACATTAGGACTAAGAACATCTAACATGGATGCTGAAAATGATGAAATTATTGAAAATATACATTATGCATATCATACTATAGGCCCAAAATCACACACCAAAGATTGTAATGCTACCCAACATATACTTATAACTTGTGCAGTAAGTGACAAAATAGGGGGGAAATAAATGGTTTTAAAAATAAGCTGAACACTTAATATAAATAGAAAAACAATAATGAAATCAATTTAAAGATGTGAAATACTTAATGAAACTAATACCAATGAGGTCTAGGCATTCTTTGGTATACTTCCACAGAAGGATAAGGCTCTATCTGATACTCTCAAAGAGTTACTTTCTCGATTTTGGAAAGACAATACAAGAGTTTCACCTAATGCAAGAAATGTTATGAAAAGAAGAGTTGGTTCTCATAATCTTAAACCACATCCAAAAAAATTATTAGATATGAATAAAACATGATTATACTCTAAATTTTTGTAAAAACATCCACAAATTTCTATTTGTCAAAGATATTTTGAGATGGCAAAACCTTTTTATGTTAAAATAAATCACAAACACACCACTTGTTGTAGGAAATATGTTGAATTTTCAATGCAATATGATGTTTTTATCCATGTTCATTATACTTTTCATACTAATATTTTGTAGGTATGTGGCATTGAATTGAAACCAAAATTATCTAGGGAATTTATTCAAACTATCATGTACAAAAGACTGGATGGATAATTATTTTACAACAAATCATGTTTAAATAGAAATTGTAGCATTTGTGATGGATTGACAAATTTAAGAAAATGTATCCATGAGGAGATTAAAAGTGAACTTAGACAAGAATTAGTTGGTTTAATTGAATATAAATCAATGATTTATTGAGTAAAATATGGAAAAAAATATCAAAGGTGTGAGCTTGTTACAAAAAAGATACCTATTTTTGAATTTTTGGTCAAATTTAGGGAGAAGATTATTTATGATTATGTAATGCACACACAGAGAGTTATATGGTTATATGAAAATTTCAATATAAGCAAGTATACATTCCCACTTGGTTCCATTATTTTAGTTATTGATTTTGTTGATAATTACACATTCAAAATCCAAATGGAAGTTTAATTGTAGTATTACAACTCATTACAAGTTGCCATATTCATGCATATAACATTCATGCATGCACCTGATAGTATAACACAACAACAAAAAATATTAAGAGAGTACCATTTATATATCAACAATGATATATCACATTGTTTAGAGTATGTGTAAGGTTGTTTTCAAAAGTTCTAAGAATAGTTGATTTAGAGGAACATTACTTTCAATCAACATTACATTTGGTCAGACAATTACACATCCCAATTCAAAAATACACAAATGTTTTATTGGTTAATGCATATGCATGTTACCATTGGTGTAGAACAACTTTTGATTTTCTCTAAGGCTAGCCATGGAAAAGGGGAGCATGATGGTGTTGGAGCATGTGTAAAAAGAGCTATTGCAAGGGTGGAGTTAAAATTTGAAGAGGGTGTTTATTTAACAAATGTGAAAACTATGGTTGAATGGTGTAATGAGAACATGTGTCATGATGCTCAACCAAATTATACTATTTATAGACATTTTTGGTTAATGGAGGAAGAATAATTGGCAAAGTATGAGGATTGTATGACTCTAATGGGTTCAAGTGACCTCTACTCATTTCATAGTTCAAATGCAAGTTATTGGAGTTCATATGAGATACTTGGCATGTTTTTTTTATGTATGTGTGGACTCTATTTGGAATGAGTGTGATTCATAAGAGTGGGTGGATGATTGGAGTTCCAAACCTATAATTCCAATCAACACATATTAGGTTCCAATAGCATTACAACTTACAAATATGACATCATCATATGACTCTGACCATGTATCTAACCTAGTGCAGCCAAGTAGAATATTTTTCATTATGTATAATTTATTCTCATTAAATATATCTTCATATTGTTGCTAAAAATTATTTTTTGTGATACAAGGCATGTTTTTATAGTTATTACAGATGAGGATAACAAAGAAGGCACTGATTACTACTTACGTCAGTGTGTAGAGAGAAAGAAAAAAATGACTTCCTTAGTTATAGATAGAGAAGACATTAACTATTCCACTGGGTCAATGGTAGTCACTAGAACTTGGTTTTGATGATATCCTATAAAAAATTTAGATCAATGGTTTCTTGAAGAGTTTGAAATGCACAAGAATATACTACACTATTCAAATTTTATTCTTACAATGAATATTCAATTACAAAAATATCATGGGAGGCCATTAAATATAAAACTATGCAAATTTTAGGAGTCAAATCATGAATCTATTATTGATACTATCAAGGTTAAAGCAGATCCTAGTGGTTCACTGGATTAAAATATAGAGGTATGTTGACTTTTCAAATGTTGATGTAATCAATTTTACTAAATGTTTTTTATTTTTATTTTCTAGGTAGTACATATATAAATTTTATTTTTAATTACTTACTAACAATTTTTTGTAAGTTAGTGGTGTCAGATAAGACTCTACCTTCACATGGTTGGCACTGTTAGTAAATAATTCTATATTTTTGAAGCTAAGAGAAGCTTAAGTTTTATGGGTGTTTGAACTTAGGCTAAAAAATTGGTTTTTTCTTGTATTACGAAGGGTGTTCTTGAGGCCAAAATGGGTGGTTGGTTTGTTGATCAGGCCTGATGAGAGGCCAAAAACCTATTCCTAGATCTTATCGACCCCCTAAACATGTTGTCGATGTCATTTTTCACTCAAGAAACATCGAAATTAGAGTTCTTCAACCATAACTTGAACTTTGACAACATTTATTGTCAGTGTTTTTGCTCTCCAGAATGGTAGTGTTTTTTCACTTTTAGGTGGTTTCAAACATCGTGGTAGTGTGTTTTTTTCCTATTTGGATGTGATATATTTGTATTTGGAGGTCCTAGAGGTAGAAAATCTAATTGGAGCTCAAGAAGTTTCTTGTTCACTGACAAAAACTAGTATTTTTGGACCCATCACTACAACTTATCTAATAGATCGATCTCAAAGCTTACACTTAAGTGCTCTAGGGTGAAATTATAGGGCTTAAGGAGGTACATGAGGGATTTGATGATTCATGAAAATGACTTACAATTTTCATTTTATGCATGTTTGAACTTAGTCTAAAAATTACATTTTTCTTGTATTGGGAAGGGTGTTCTTGAGGCTAAAATGGGTCATGGGTTTGTCGATCATGCCTAAAAAGAGGAAGATAACCTAGTCCTAAACATTATCAACCCCTCCAATGTGTTTTTGGTGTCAATTTTCACTCAAAAAGCATCACAATTATAGTTCTACAACCATAACTTGAACTTTGACAACATTTGTTGTCAGTGTTTCCACTCTCTAGAATGGTAGTGTTTCTAAGTGGATTCAAATATTATGGTGGTGTGATAATATATAATTTGCATATCTAGACATTATAAAAGTAATATATTCATAGATGGAGGTCTTAGAGGTATAAATTCTACATGGATCTCAAGAATTTGCTTGTTCACTAACAAAAACTTGCATTTTTGGACCCATCACTACAATTTGTCTAATGGATTGATCTTGAAGCTTCCACCTGAGTGATATAGGGTATAATTAGAAGGATTAAGTAATTAAGTGATGTATTTTATAGTTCATGTAAATTAATTAATTTTCATTTTATGCATGTTTGAATTTAGGCTAAAAAATTACATTTTTCTTATCTTGGAAAAGGTGTTCTTGAGGTTAGAATGGGTGGTGGGTTTGTCGATAAGTCTTGATAGGAGGATAATAACCTAGTCCTAGATGTTATACAACCCCAAGAAATTTTTTTGTCATTTTTCATTCAATAAGCATCAAAATCAGAGTTTCATAACCATAACTTGAACTTTGACAACATTTGTTATCAGTGTTTCCTCTCTCCAAAATGATAGTGTTTTTACACTTTTGGGTGGATTTGAATATCGTAGCTATGTGATAAAATGTAAATTACATATTTAGATGTGATAAAAGTGATATATTTTTATGTGGAGGTATTGAAGGTATAAATTCTAGTTGAAACTTGAGAAGTTGATTGTTCACTAATAAAAACTTGGATTTTGGACTCATCACTACAAATTGTCTAACATATTGATCTTGAATATTCCACCTAAGCGATCCAAGGTATGATTAGAGGGATTAATGAGGTACATGAGGGATCTAATGGTTCATGTAAATGACTTAAAATTTTCATTTTATGCATGTTTGAACATAGGATAAAAAATTGCATTTTTATTATATTGAGAAGGGTGTTCTTGAGGCTAAAATGGGTGGTGGGTTTATCAATCAAGCCTGACAAAAGGCCAAGAACCTAGTCCTAGATGTTATCCACCCCCAGGGTTCATTTTAAAATTCCCTAATATAAAATCTATTATAAATATTTGGTGAATCTAGATAAATTTGATTCGTGGACATGGTGAATCCTTTGAGGGCAATGGCTAATTCTCTGCCGATGTTTCTTTCCATAAACATCACAATAACATGGATGAAGCGAATGACTAAACCAAAAATCTAAGCCAAATGGATTAAATGATTTCCTAAGTTAAATTTTTTATTTGAGTGGCTGGGTTAAATGGTTGAGTCGAATGGTTGAGCTAAATGGCTAGGCCAAATGGCTGAGCTGAATAACTAGACTGAATAGCTGAGCCAAATGGTTAGGCTAAATGGTTGAGATGAAAGACAAATGGTTAGACTGAATAGCTGAGTTGAGTGGTTTGGCTAAATGGATAAGATGAATGATTTGGTTGAATGCTTGAGCTAAATGGTTGAGTCAAATGGTTTTGCTGAATGACTAAGTTGAATGGTTTGGTTGAATGACTGAGTTGAATGGTTTGGCTGAATGGCTGGGCTAAATGACTTGTTCACTACTATTATTCATCTTTGTGCTCCTCTGGTTATGGTTCTACTTATTTCCTTGATTGGTATACATTAGTAACTTAGGGGATATACTATATATATCTAAAAAATTTAAGTGTAATCTTGTATATTATTGTAAAGGGTTGGTGAGCCAACCCCCTAAAACAAATATCCCTAAAATTTTGGTGATCTGGTCCCATCTACCAACCTTAAAAATTTACCAAAACCAAAATCTTAAAAATGAAATATTTATGAATTAATGAATATTCACTACTCAAAAAAACCTTTCCACCCTTGTTAATGTGTTTTCAGTGTTAGTTTTCACTCAGGTAGCATTGGAATAAGAGTTATGCAACCACAACTTAAACTTTGACAATGTGTTGTCAATGTTTCTGCTCTCTAGAATGATAGTGTTTTTACACTTTCAGGTGAATTAAAACATCATGGAGGTGTGATAACATGTAATTTGAATATTTATATGTGATAAAAGTGATAAATTCATAGGTGGAGGTCCCAGAGGTAGAAATACCAGCTGAAGCCTAAGAAATTGCTTGTTTATTAAAAAAAACTTGCATTTTTGGACCTGTTAGTGCAACTTGTCTAACGAATTGATCTCAAAGCTTAAAATTGAGTGATTTAGAGTGGAATTAAAAGGATTAATGAGGTACATTAAGGATCTAATGGTTCATAAAAATGACTTACAATTTTCATTTTATGCATGTTTGAACATAGGCTAAAAATTTGCATTTTTCTTGTATTAGGAAGGGTGTTCTTAAGGCCGAAATGGGTGGTGGGTTTGTCTATTGGGCCTAATAGGAGGAAAATAACCTAGTTTTAGATGTCATCTATACCCCAAAATGTGTTGGAAGTGTCATTTTTCACTTAGGAAGCATCATAATTAGAGTTTTACAACCACAACTTGAACTTTGACAACTTTGACAACTTAAACTAGAGACCTATAAATTTAATGTGTAATTACCTTATTGAAATATTTACCTATTGAAAAATATGAAAACTATGACAACTTTGATAATTTTGACAGCTTTGACAACTTTGACAATTTTGACAACTTTGACCTATTGAACTATTGACCTATTGTCAACTTTGACAACTTTGACAATTTTGACAAATTTGAAAACTTTGACCTATTAACCTATTGGAATATTATGTGTTAATTGAGTTAATTGACCTATTTATCTATTATGTGGTAGTTAGTAATTGACCTATTGACAACATTTAAAAATTTGACAACTTTGACAACTTTGACCTATTGACCTATTAAGTGGTATTGAGTAATTGACATATTGACCTATTGACCTATTGATATAGAAAGTGAATTGTTGTGGATTCTCTATTTAGTGTATATGATTGCATTAGTTTCATGTTATCCTTGAAGTTCCTTTAGGCCATAAATATGTTATCATTTGTGTAAGGTTTAAAGTGGATGAATGACTATAGGTGGTAGTCAAGAAGTGATTGTAGGTCACAATCAAGGAAGGGAGCTTGGAGTGATTCCACCAAGTTGGTAAGTTGTGAATCATCATGTTATTAGTTTTGAATGTGTTGAACCTATATAGACCTACAAATGAATGATTAATACATATACCCATATACCCTATTTTGTCTATAGTCCAGTCTAGTATGAAAGTAAATGGTTGTGAGACGTTTGTAAGAGGTCTAATGACACCAAAAAGTGTCTCCAAAGTCTATAAGAATTAGATAAAAATAGAATAAAGACATTAATCCTAAATGATAAGAGTGTCATTAGTCATTTCCACTATACACAATAAAGTAAAAAAAATAATTAAAAAAATATGAAAGATTCGAGATTTATAGCATTAAAAAGAATAATTTTTTAATCCTCATTTGTGCATGTACAACATTAAATATGATATCTGATGGATAATAATTTAGAAGATCAAAAAACACTATACAATAAAACATATTGAAATAAAAACTAAATATAAATTAGATATATTTCCATGATAGGTATATAATATAGGCACATACATGTCTAATGCCAATAATACATAGATTGTTGTGATAAACATACAAAAAATTACATCTACCAAAATAGTATCTAATGTTAGTTGAATGTCATATGCACATATACAATGCCAAAAATGTATCAATTACCATATAAACATACAAAAAAGTAAATCTCATGTGTAATACATCCTATTCATCAAATATCCTCCCTCTCTTTGCCTTCCTCAAAGAAGACTCTCCCTGGGATGCCTTGCTAGTAGATGGAGACCCCTCTAATGCCTTGGATTATTCTAAGGTCTGACTATGGGTCCTATGCACATAGATAAATTATAGATAAGCCTATTTAAATAAAATAATTATTATGAAATTAACATAAAATATATTCAAACAATTGTTAAGAAATACATGTTAAACTACAATAAAAAATCATTTAAACATGTGCACTTACTACAAGCTCATGATCCTGCTTAATCTATTTTTCATGCTCAATCAAGTCAATGATAGGCTCAACTATCTAAATATGCATCTTAAATATGGGATGAACATGAGTAGTTTCCCCAATCACCATCTAAATGGGACTATTAGATATCATAGGACAACCCTGCATACACAATACATTTACATAAGTTATATTTGCCCCAATTATATGTACTAAAATTATTAAAAAAAGTCTATTTTTACAATTCAAAAATATAATAAATAATATATACCTCTATCAGAGCCTATGCAGATGACATTATAGTAGTAATGCCTATTTCTGTCTCAGATCATAGAGAGAGAGGAGTGTCTACTCCAACCATCAACTGTTCATGTAAACAAGGTCTCACTTAGTTTTATATAAAGTGCATCAAATCTTACATATGGAAATAAAAATTATCAATATAATCACTTGTATATAAAATATATATCTTTATAATTACATCAATGCAATGACACATTATAGGAAAGAACAAGACAAGCATGCACATGAAAATACACTTAGATCTGAATTGATAAGCCATCTATTGAAGTGTTATAGCATCATCCTTGTACCAAAACCAAAATTAGAGGATTAAAGTGAAAGGGAATATATAATATACTAGTTTATTTTTTTAATCGATAAATATAAATATACTTGGGTCAAGATCATCAATTTATACTATATTAAATGTTGGACTATATTGGTTATTTATTTATTACTTATCTAAAAATAGGGGTTTAACTTAGGTAGGGCCCACATAACTACTTCATTTTTGTATGGTCTTACAAGGTCATTTTCAATCTTATTAGATCAATTTTCAAGGAAGGATAACAAAGAGTAGGCATTCTTGACAATCATCTCCCCTTTTTGAGAATTGATTTGGGTAACTAGTGGGTGGGTTTTGACAATCATGCTAAATCTTAGCCTAATCACAAGGATGTATATGTTGGGCATGACATTGATGATTGTAGTAGTTCCTCATTATTGGTTTAATATGGTTTTTTTAAGTGGATTAGTGTGGGATATTTATTTTACATGCCGACCATAAAAATTTGTGTGTTGTGTGTGTGTGTGTGTGTGTGTGTGTGTGGATCTTATATAAAAATGTTGGGTGCACAAATATAGATGGGAAAAGAGATAAAAGGGATTACCCTTATAAAAAATGAAGAAGTATTTATGCTACATGTGAAGTCATGTCAAGTTTGTGTCCTTATGGTTTTAAATGCAATATGGTCATAGGAATTTTAGTTTGCATTATTAGGAAAGTGTTTGGGAAAGAGGTATATGAATGATACTCCCATTTAATAGGATACCCATTAAATGTGAAGAAAAGAGAAAAAACCTTATATTGAAGTTGTGATACTTGGGGAATATTTGATAGATAGAGAAGAGGTTGTAATTATGATACCCAATGACTTGGAAATACATGTAGTCCTAAGTGAACTCAATGATATGATGCCTCTACAAAAAAATTAAGAAATAAGATAAAACCATTTCATGAGTGTGATTATGAACATAATTTTCAACAAGAGAGAGATACCAATATATTACATGGAATATCATCCACTGGGGGAGCTCATGACAATGGTGACACAAATCAAAGCTTGGATGGAATTACCTTTAAACTAAAGGTGAAAAGAGTCTTAAATTAAATGGATCAATCTTTGTTAGGGAAGCTAACACTTGGATAATAGGTATGAAAAGGTGCTTTGGGATAAGATTATTTTTCAATAAATAGTATGGACATGCTATTTATTTTACAAATTTTAGATGAAGCATTCTTGTGTTGGGACTATCAAAGAAATAATTATGAATTTAGATATGCCCATAGTCACTTGGGTGACATTCAAGGAAAGATAACACTTACTTGTTAGATATCTACTTAAATGATAGAGTAAATGCGATTCCATAACCTCTATAAAAATGCCAATATTGAAAAGGAATATAATGCATGTTTTTTAACCTTCCTTTAGTGCATGGGATACATATAGGATGAGGCCAATGAAATGCAATCTATATCTTAGGATAAGTTTGGTTGTCATTGGGAATAAGGTACATAATTTTGAACATAATACACTAGTGTAAGAGCATTTTATTATGTTACTCCCAAGGAAGCATGGTCCAAAATAATACCATTCATGACTTTTATGTTTTTATTTGTGTTATTTTTGCATTAATTCTTGAGAAGAGAAGTAAATTAGATGCAAAGAGCAAAACACATATGTAAAAAACTACACTCCTAACAAATGTAACTATCAAAACATGTCTGTAAGTAATTTTTATATTTGTATAAATAAATTATGTCATCCTAATAGAGGTAGATGTAGTCATGGATGGTCCAATAGCTAGATTTAAATATGAAAACAATGGCTATGAAAAATTAAATGTTATAAAATGCTAGATGTGATGATGAAGGAACCATCACCATCTATGACATAAAAAATGACATAAAAATTATAATTTTTTTTATGTAAAGCAATTGTTAGCTTAGAAATTAAATTTACAAATATAACTTAAATTTAACATGAAATTTATATAAAATATACCTACATCTGTGTGCTGACTAATGTCTGCACACCAAATATGTATTTTGAAAACTAATCACTCATAATAATATGATCTAATTCATCTAAACCACCAATGCCATCATCAGCAGAAGGTCCTATGCACATATCCCTACATGAACTATAAGGGTGGGTTCAAGGTTAGGTAGCCTATGGCCATATCTATAGCATCACTCTATGAAAGGCCTATTTATATGTTGAATGATTTTATCAATGAGTGAACTAAGAGCATGAACAGTGTCTATCTCCATGACCTACTGAAGTAAAAATGGGATATCAAGCTCAAGAGGCTTTTGGATATGGATATATGCAAGTTGAATAGGCATACGATGTACACCTAGTCAATCCTGTGTAGATCCTTTTCCTTAGGCCTGAAACTTACTAAAATAAAAATAATTGGGAATCTAGTTGAGGAAAAAACTCATAGTAGAGTTTCCTCAAAAAATATAATAGGACCTTATGGTTGTTATATGGTGGATAGTTAAAGACCATCCACCATCAATCCCAAAAATTGGCCATGATTAAGTTATGTATATAGTGATGGATAAGAAAACATTTAGTGGTTATGGGAAATGGGGCATTGGTGGTTGGTTCGATGAATAGGGAAAAACTATTTGATTTTGAAATATCCAAATTCTTGACCTAAAGGGCTGATAAATTTTTATTATAATATTGCCCTACAAGTATCCTGTATGAGGTCCATCAATCAATTTAACTTGTTATAGATTTAATTTGACCTAATAAGGTCTTTATGGAATCAACTAGCTATAGTGGGGTTTGGTTAAACTAGGATCCCTCATTATATTAATTAACTCTTCAATTTTAAGTTTGTTTCCCACAATGTTGTCAATCAAAACTTCTTAATTGCTAGGGGTTTTGGGGAAATATAGGAGGGTTAGGTGGAGGGATAAAAGGAACATCAGGGTTTTGTGGAGGGTTAGGAAGAGGATAAATTAGAGGGTTCTATAAATGTTTTGGAGGGTTATCAGGATAGGCTATTAAAAAAACAAATTACAATTAAAAACCAGAGTTCAATAATGAAAATAATGAAAAGTTAGGGTTAAATAGGGAATATTTTGATTACTTACCTCTCCTACATGGTGGCATAATTGATCAACAGGTCTATGGGAT
>JARHVA010003444.1:0-2500 GCA_037957365.1 Torreya grandis
TGTTTTTGTTTATCTTACAATATATTTTCTTCAATTTGTTTTCCTCTTTACATGTCTCCACCTACTAATCTATTAGAAATAGTCCCTATATTTCCTCACCTAGACATGTTAGTTGTTTTAGTATTATAATTTATTACTATAATCTCAATATGTTAAGTAAATAAAATTAGTCATCTTAAAGAAACAATGCACTAGATTACATAGAAATTTATTTATAAATGATCACAATGATAATATCACATAACATTACACACTTGTATTAATCTTGTTAAGAACATAAATTAGTTATTATTAACATCCATTAGAATTACAATTAAATAAAATATGTGGATATATAAATTTGCAAAGAATACATTAAAAACACATAAAAAATTAAATACTCAAAAATTTAAAGTCTTGTATTGAAATTAGAAATATATTAGAGAGATAAGAAAACATATCCTTTTACACATGATAGATATATAGGCTTTGAAGAGAACATGATTATTTACATTATTTACCTTTCATTTTATGCTCTATTCAGTATGAGGTAAATGTTCAGTCATGCATTCATTACATATAGTTAGATGAATACTTTCCTTATATAAAATTTACAAAATTGTACATCTATCACATGTAAAAATTAATTTTATATATATACTTTAAAACCTACCAATAACACCTTTATTGACTTAAATATTTATCTTGTATGAAGAAAATTTTATTGACAAAGTACAAATGATTGGAATTGAGATGTATCCATAGGTGGAACTAATTTGAGCTATGTTTCATGAGATATACAAATAAGATTTGGTTGTACTTAATATTGAAGTTATGTTTAATAGTTATCACTTGATACAAACTATTTATTTCTTCCAAATTTTCAACTAAGTATTATAACATCTACCATATTATAAATTTTTAGTAGGATGGGTTAACCAAGAAACTACCCTTTATGGGGTTTAAACCTTCATGGACCCATTCAAAAAAGGCTTATCAAATTTAGATTTATTATTAAAATAAAAATTATCCAAAATTGATCAAACTTGTGGAATCACAAGACCTTATGGTGGTGGGAGTTGAATTGTTGATAAGAAGATAACTAGGTAGATTGTACAAAAATTAAGGAAGTTGAAATTGCTAAATTAAATTATTGCTAATTTTATTGTGTAAGAATGATTTTTTATGGTTGTGTTGAAGTGATCTTATTGACTTGAAACATATTTATGAGCTTAGTAGGGACTATATACTTTAGTCACATTGTATTTTCTTGACTGACCTTAAGATATTTATTAAATTGGATTTATAATTGGTCCAATCTCCCATTGAATCCCATCCTTAAATAAAGAGTGTTTAGATATGTGGAAATATTTTCATGATCACTTGAAGATCCTCATTTATTAAAATTACAATTATTTGGTGATGATTTGAAACTTTGAGTTGGATGTCCTACATGATATTCTCCATTTTCTACATATAACATTGTGTCTAGACTCCTAAGAGTTTAATTTATAACATATTTAGATACAATAATCATTGTGTTCTCATAATATTATACATGTAAAAAACCCTCTAGGTTAATCTATAATTAGGTCAACTATTTCTTTTACATTAATTCAATAACAAATTATCTTTATTAAAACCATGTACAAATGATCTTTAACTGAATGCATTAATAAATAAACTATATTTCAATTATTAGGTTAATCATATGATTTATATATCTAATTACAATTATGATGAACATTGATTTGCTTTCACAAGTAAATCATATAATAGTACTAGAATAAACAAATTAAAAATCAACCACTACTAGAGTAAATATCATAACTAATATAATAATAAATAGCTAACTATTGTAACTATGAAACTTTCATCAAATAACACAAGTATACATTATTACATATTTAAATATTAGATTAAAAATAATACAATATTTCATAGAACATACAAGTCTAAGTGAACTCATTATTATCCAAACATATTTATGAGTAGAGTCTCTATCAGTTGACTATTGGAAGGGAGGGAGAGTATCATTTGAAGGCTTTTCCATACCAACAATAGACCATAGATTCATCACAAGATATCCCAACTATGGAATTTACCTAACATCATGGATGGGTGGATAATGATAGTAAGAGAATCAATAATGTCAACTAGAACATGTGTGCTCTAAGATAACTATTACATGTAACATATCATAAAGAAATGTGTTCTAACATGATATCATGAAAACCATGTAAACTAAATCAAATAGGTGAATTAACAATGTTTTAACTATAAAAATCACTTTGGCCAAAGTTTTAATATAATTTTTAGATCTCTACAATCAATCAAATTCACACACATAACTCAATTGTGTTTCCTCAAATCTCTCTATTAGTGACAGTAAAAAAGTACATGAAGTCCATCTCACCTACTTGCTTAGTACCATTAATATCAGATTAATTCAAACATAATTAAAACTAAATAAAAATATTTAATAAATATATTTCCACATAAAATTGTCACATCTATGAAT
>JARHVA010003444.1:5000-10000 GCA_037957365.1 Torreya grandis
ATCTCCATTTTCTCGAGTTATGCATGCCATATAAATGAATAACCCCACAAAATTGGGTCTCCCATAAATGAAGCTCCAGTTCTATAATATTTTTTTTGTATTTTTTGGCATGGTTGCTAGCCACAACCTCAATATCAATCAAGTTATTCAACAAAAAAAAATTAAAGATAAAAAAAACATGTAGTTAACCAAAAGTCCTCCCCTTTTATTCTAAAAATTATTGCTACAAAAATGCCTTGAATCCAATTTTGCTCGATACCCTAGATTCTAGTGAATATTCCATAATTCATAATCTCTACATGATTCTAGAAAAAGATTGGTATTGAATTTTAATAAAAATATAATGTATTTTATTTAAAATATAACCCTTATTAAATTAAACATGGGTCTCTAAGTTAGACTATAAATATGCCTTTTAATTAATACATCAAACATTTGATTAACTATTGCTTATTACAAGCCACCCATTTGACCCCTAAGGTGTTTATCCATTTTAAACTAGTAGAGAGTTTCAAAAAAATAAAATATAATGAAATGAGGTAGTCATACAAGACCAATCCAAAGAAAATGACATTCCATAAAACATCTCATTTTTGACTCCACACACTAGCAAGAACATAAAAGGATATTAGTGCACAAGTTATGAAAAGAATATGTAAATTGTAACCAAAAAGATGCTAGAATTATTCAAGCTCATCAAAACCACTTCATTCAAAGATTAAAGTAATATGTAATAGACTAAATAATAATGATCATAATTTACTATTAAAAAAATATGAATAGATAACAAATAAGTTAATGATCATGATGATAAGTAATATATAACTCTCACAAATTAACATATTATAAATCTATCTTCCTAACATAATAATTTAACCAATAATTAACCACAAATTTTATAAATTAACATATTTATAAGTCTAGAGGATAATCAAGAAGTAACATCCTCCCCCTAAAGTTGGTCATCACCTTGGTGACACTTATTTCAACAGAAATTATGAAATAAAATAGTATTTAGTAGAAAATAAACATAATATCCAACAAAATACTAAGCACAAAAATGTGAAAATAACTTATAGAACTCTTCTTGGTCTTCCCAAGTATCACTATGTTTAGAATTTTGGTCTCACTAGACCTTGCACTATGACACTTCTCTATTTTGAAAACTAAGCTTGCAAGTGTTAATTAATATGACTGGTTCTACTATGACCACTCTAGGATCCAAAACTTATAAAGCATTCTAATAAAATACATGAGAATAATTAACAAGATACTTTTTAAGATACGACACATAAAAACATTATGCATGAGTGATAACTTTTTTGGTAAATCAAGCCTATATGCCACATTAATAACAACATTTAAGACCTCCAAGGGTCACACATATCTAAGAGATAACTTAGCTGATTTTCCAAATTTAATCAAAATTTTATGTTTTTTAATCTACAAAAGTACTTTCTATCCCACTGAAAACTACCTTGCTATTCTTTTTAGATTAGCATAGCTCTTTTATTTATCACTAGCTTTATCCAACCTTTGCCTTATCAATTTAACTTTCTTTTCCATTTATAGAAGCATATATAGACCAAAGACTATCCTATCTTCTAATCTATCCTAACTGATTGGTGTTTTACACCTCATTCCATATTATGCCTCAAATGGATCCTTTTTAGAGATAATTGGTATGATTTGTTGTAGGAAAATTCAACCAGTGATAGATATTCTTCCTAATCATATTTATAGTTCATATAATACATTCTTAAGATATCTTCTAAAATATAATTCACCCTCTTTATTTGACCATTTGTTTTCATATGGTATGATGTACTAAAGTTCAATTATGTGCCCAAATCTGAATTAAGAGTCAACCAAAATTAAGAACTCATTTTTGGGTCCCTATCTCAAATAATATTTTCTTGAAACCCATACAATCTAAACATTTCTTTCATGAATGTCTTCATAAGCAGAGGTGCATCATCAGATATATTATCAAGAATGAAGTGAGATACCTTGGTGAGTTGATCAACAACCACAAAAATCATGTCATTTTAGTTATAAGACATTTGTAAACCTTAGATAAAATCCATGATAATGACTTTCCACTTCCATTCTAGTATGGTATGCAAGTATAACAACCCAACAATATGCACATGCTCAACCTTAACTCACTGACATTCTAAACATCATGAAATAAAATCCATTGCATATTTTTTAATTCCCTTCCAAATATATAATGGCCTTAGCTCTACCAACAGCTTAGTCACACTTGGATGACCTAAGGAAGGATCATTATGTAGTTACATGAGTAATACATTCCTCAAATTATCCTTGCCTAGTACATAAATCCTTCCTTTATACCTTAGCAAACTATCATTACTAAAATTGAATCCATCATACTTAAGATCCTAATAATTTTGAGATAATTCAATCTTTACCTACTCATAAAATTCATCTCGTAGAGGGAATTTATCTACCTAATCATGAAAGGTAAACCTGATGGTAACCAAGGTGGTCATATAACTTAGATGACTAAGGGAATCTAAAACCCTATTTTATTTGGCTTTTATGTAGTTAATATCAAAATCATAATATGACAAAAACTCTAACCATCACCTCTAGCATACGTTTAGGTTAGGTTGGGTGAAGATATACTTGAGCCCCAAGTTATCAATCTTGAGCTCAAACCATTTTCCCAACAAATAATGCCTCCAATCTTACATAACCAATTATAGAATATATGGGGCATAATTTACCTCATAGGATTCAAATTTGTAGACTCATAAGCTATTAAAAACCCATCTTGCTTAATAAATCCTCCAAGACCATCTCCTAAAGCATTTGTTATTACTAAGAGTTGGCCATTTAGATTGGGAACTCTAAAAATTGGGATTTTATCTTCAAAGGGTTCATGGAAATTCCTTTTGTAGATATAATGTGCCTAAGGTATTGTAAGTTTATCTAAAAAAGGGCACACTTGGACAACTTTCCAAATATTTTATGTTTTCATAAAAATTACAAAACCAATTTTAAATGTTCTAGATGTTCCTCCTCATATTGTGAATAAATGGGTATATCATATAGAAATATCAACATAAAATATTCTATATAATCCATTAACACATTGTTCATGAGATTCATGAATGTTGCAAGCACATTTGTTAGTCCAAAAGGAATATTTTTGAACTCATAATGTCCATAATGAGTCCTAAAAACCATTTTTGAAATGTCTTCCTCATGAATTTTTAACTAATGATATCCTACTCAAAGATCAATCTTCAATAAAACTGATGCTTCATGCATTTGATCAAAAAGGTCATTAATTCAAGGTAGAGGACACTTATTTTTTTATCATTTCCTTGTTCAACATCCTATAATAAATACATAAGTGAAGGGTTCCATCTTTCTTTTTAATAAACATGACTAGTGTACCCCATAGTGACATGCTTGGTTGAATCAACCCTTTGAAAAAAAACTGTTGTAGTTGAGCCTTTAACTCTACCAATTCAGTTGTTTTGATTTTATAAGGGGATTTATATTGTGGTTTAGAACCTATAATGTTATTAATTGATAAATCAAACTCTCTCTTAGGGGGTAAACCCAAGAAAAATTCTTTGGGAAAAACATCCCAAAAATCTTGAGGAAAAGGTAAATCTTCAATGTAAGGCTCCTTTGATTCCTCCATCTCATTTATATTAACAATAAATGTTTGAAACCCTTTTATATATGATTTATTTAACTAAATTATATAAATTTTTCTAATTTTTGTTTCCCTTTTTGCTCCCTAAACTTGGGTTTTTTTTCCTAAATCATCTAAACATTCTACCTTTTTAAGAAAACAATCCACCTTAGCTTTATGTTGAGCTAACCAATTTACTCATATGATCACATCATATGACCCTAGTGGTGCTTCAAATTGATCCACAACCATAGTGAATTCAGGCAAGTTGATCTCATCTTCAATTAAATATTTATTGACCTTGACCTCAGATTCATTATTGTATTGAATTGACCATGCTTCCACCATAATTATAGATTTTATAGACAACTTGTTAAGAATTTTAGGAGAAATAAAACATTAAATATATCTTGTGTCAATTAAAATTAAAATTGGAACACCAAATAAAATACCTAACAACTCAATAGGAGAAACATGAAACTTAGTTTTATAGTTGTTAATAACTACATGAATTATCTACTAAAAAGATCATTGTTATAGAGTTGATCCTTTATTTTTACCTTTTGACTTCCCCTGAGTACATTCCCTAGAGTAATGATCACCTCCACAAATGAAACATCCACCTAGTGGTCCTCTCCTATCATATTATTGATTTCCTATGAAACCTCCCTTGAAGCCATTTTCTAGTTTTATGTTCCCTGAATCATTACTAAATTTTACATTCTAATTGTTGAATTGATTTTTAGAGTTTCCACTCCTTTCCAATTATTATTTTTGAAATTCATTTTAGGACCTACAAATCTCTCTAACTTAAGCAGGTGACTTCAATTTCTGCTCCTACTTTACTTCCTTTTTGAAGACTTAATCCATAGTGGATTTACCATGCACATCCACCTCACATCCAATTTGAGATTTTAATCCCATAATGAATTTATTGATGCAAAAATTCTCATCATCCTAATAATAAGTAACATATTTTAGTGTCTTATTGAATTCCTCCCAGTATTCATTCACCAAAAGGTTTCCTTGCTTTAGATTCTCAAAATCTATCATCTTTTGGTTAAAATATAGTTGGGGCAGCCATCATGGTCTGAGTAAGGTCAAAAATTATTCCCATGTGGTGGTAGTAGAGTTGAGATTCATCTCCAACTTATTTTTTTCCCACCTCATTATCGTTTAACCTACCAACTAATAAGTTCCCCAAACTGATTTTATGACTTCAAAATAATTTAGTATTTTATAATACTTCTCCATCTTAGTTAGCCATAATTATACTCCATCTCCCAAAATAGTTCCATCAAAATTAGGTGGATTAACTTTCTTC
>JARHVA010003444.1:15000-77500 GCA_037957365.1 Torreya grandis
TCATAAATTAGCATATTAAAAATCCAAATTCCTAACACAATAATTTAACCAATCATTAACCATAAAATCAATAAATTAACATATTAATCAATATAGAGGAGAATTAATATGTAACAATACATACATAACAAGTATTATCAAAGAGAGACATCCATTCTATCAACTGGCACTTCCCCTCCATTATTTTCATAACTTTGTTAACATTAGACATGTTGTTAGTGATTTATTTCAATACCTCTTTGATTTGGTACTTTCATTCAATTAACACCTATGAAATTTTATTTCCTTTAGTTGTAGATACATCCACAAATTGTTCATATTATACCAAAAACTTGAATATATCCTTAACTTAACTACAAATCTTGCAAACCTATCCTTTGATTTTATCTAGTTGCTCCATTAACAATTAGTTTTTAGCTAATTTGATGATGAGAGTTGTGAGCTATGTTTATTTTAACATCACTTAGCCTCCAAAAACTTTTTGTGCCAAGGTTTATCAAGTTTCATGAATGATATTTATTTCCTTAAAAATATGGTCATGGAGCTATACATTTTCCTCTCATAGTTAGTCATTATCTGTTTATAGTTAATTACCTATTTGTGCAATGGAAACATGGAAATCATTGGAGCCTTTGATTTTTTTATCAATAGGTAGTTAAAAGGTATCTAAAGAAACTTTATGAGGTTGGGATACTAAGGTAAAATGAGTTTCTAATATTGGAGGACTATTATAACCTAGTGCAACTATGCCATAGGTAAGATAAAAGGAGCGTTCTTAGTCATTGGGGCCTTCATATCCATCCACTAGGACCCCCTATCTTTAATGTCCCTTTTTATTCTTCCACTTATGACCTAGATCTTACATAATGTTTTGAAGGTTACCTCTAATATTTAACCATCTCCCCTTATTTTATGTTTGGAATTGATTTTGGTTACATTATATCTAGTTTAGCTTCACCTAATATTGCTTGAGATTGGCCTAAGGTTGTTTTTATGTTCAAATATTGATACACCTCATATTAATTATTATTATTATTAACCTCTTCCTCTTGCATATTATTTTCATATTGAAATTTATCACTTATCTTTCTATTCCTTCTCACACTTCTTTTTTTATCCCCTATAGCTTAGTTAGCTAAGTCTTTTATAATTTTCTCTTCAGATGAATTTTTATTTTATTACTCATAATTGCACAAGTATCAAGCCATTTGTCTTTAGTATTTTTTTATGATTACTCCACTATGGCATTCTTGTGGGACCTTATAGTTTCTTCATGTCAAACTCTTCTTGAGCCACACTTCTTAACTTGGTGCTCCCTCCATCTCCTTTTTTTGAATGCTTGATTCCTCTCATGAAATTTATCCATCGTACCATATTTATATTTATAGGTATAAACATTATATTGTGTAAGAATACCTTATCTTTGTGGGATTATAACTCTCACTGGTGAGTTCATGCGTAAAATACCTTAGCCAACATGACTTATTACACCAAAATATTTTGGGATCAAGATAGTGGCCATAATTTCATCTTTATAGGTCATATAACACTTTATTACATATATTTTTCAATAGTGGTCATTCCCCCCATTAGTTCTTAAATAAAAATTCCTATTCAAGTCTTTCTCTTAAAAAGGATTCATCTTCTAGATCCCCCTTGAGAAGGAATCTATGATTGTGTAGTAGGTGATATTATTGTTATGAACATATTTATTACATTACCTCTAAGAAAATATACCTAGGGTTGTCTCTATTAGGTCCACTAACTGATGAACTTATTTTATCCAATGATCTTATCTTTCCCATTTCCATGTGCAACTTCCTCCTAGTTTTTATTCTTCATCTTTCCTACTCCATTACCCATGAAATAACATCATCAATAAATATAAAATCTTACACTAATGTAGTGTGTGCTACTTTTATTGTTATTGAAAATTTCTACCTGAAAATTTCCAACACACTCTTACTATTATACTGATTTTTTCCACTTTCAAAAAAATGATGGTTTTATCTCAAAGCTATAATTATATAAATCTTCATCTTATTACACCTCAACCTTCCCCAGATTGTTATATATCCTCCTCATCTCACTCTTTAGTGTATTATGTTTTGTAACATCCATTATTTATCTTGACATATCATTAACTCTATTGAACGCAAACAAGTAATGTTCACTCACAACATATGGAATTTATTCTCAAATTGATTATTATTCATCCTTAGTTATCAATGTTTATAGTTATTAGTGTGTTATCACATAAAACCAAATACAATATTGCTATTATTCATGTTTTTGTGGTAAAATTTAATACTCCTTAAATTAATCATGTGTGTGATCATACTATGGATTCATTTCTTAATTTTAAGTCTTATCATTTGGTAAGTGTAAGTATATGCCATAAATATCATTATACATGAAACTAACCATATAATAAAATAAAATCCATGCCTATCCTCAGGAATCCTAATTTAGTCATTCATCTAATAATTGGAATCATTCCCCATTTGAACTCATCTCCACTTTATTTCACATCTTGACGTGTCATCACAACCCCTTTAGTGATGTAATTTTCATAATTGAACACCATTTTAATTCTTAGTACCAAATATTCTAATTATGCAACTTATTTAATCACCATTATCCATTTTACCATGGAGACAATCCTTGAGATGATAAGTTTTGTAATAGCTCTCATATTATACATCATCAATTTATATATTGAAAAGAGAGCTATGCTTACTCTTATCCCTAATATCTTGGATATTATATTTATTTCAAAAATTATCTTCAACACCTTTTTCATGGCTTATACTTCATTTTTATGGTGTTTATATTAATTTTTCATGTGGCCAAGATATTAAATATTCATCTTATAATATTCAACATTCTCTCATGCATGCACACCAACATATACTTCACTAGTTTCTTTGGCTTATAAAATTATGGTATCTCATTAATTTACAAAAAACCTATCAGTCCCAAGTACATCCTTACATTACTAGGTCTTGCTATAATTCTCAACTCAGTGTCTAAATATATTTGATATTCCTTATTTTTATGGTTGAAATATTCAACCATATGACCTAATGAAAATGTCACAAGTGTCTCTCCTTATATTAATAATTTGGGAAATGATAAGAGTGTTGTCATGAATGGAGGTTTATTATCACTCTTATTTATCTTTTTTATTTGTGGTCTCTAAGGTCCCTACACCATCTCTTGTGATGAATATTCCTCAACTTTTGAGCTTGATTCCATAAATTATTCTCCATATCACACATCCATATATTCTCTCTACCTTATCCTCAAAGTCTTAGGTCCTCAAAACTTTCACCATATATCCCTAAATAATGGTTGAATTTTTATATAAAATACTCATTCAAACTACTTATTGATCCACCTAACCATTATATCTCTCCTCTTCACATATTCACTCAATTAGGTATCTTTCAACCCATGATTATTTATTTCAACACTACCATGCACACACTCTTTTAAACTCAAAATAAATTTCATAACACCCTCACTTATATTATATATCATTAATCACTTGTTTCATCTCTTTTTGTTTTGCATCTTCAAATGCAAATGTAAATGGTCATTTATAATTCACCATTACACTCTTATAATGTTACATGAATTAATTAAATCACCTAACTAATTTATTTGATTAATGTGTCTTTCCATCTTAAAATGATGTCATCTAATTCCTTTTCCATCTCTTATTTATGTGTTATTAGGTACTACACATCATCTCCTTTTGTACAAATTTTCCCCACACATCATGTTTATGAACAGGCTTCCCTAATTTATGCATCATCCTCCACTCTTTCTTGAACAATATTTATACATGTCTTATTACTTATTTCAAAAATTCACACACCACTTGACACATTCCAACATTGAGCATATTTGAGCCATTATTCGATAATTTTTAAAACTTATTTGGAATTATTTCCATTCCTTATATTTCATTTTGTAATATCCTCAACTATCAATGTATGAAGTTATCTTGTGCATTTTATCTTTTTCTATTGCATCTTACCATGCCATATTTTGATATAATACCTAATATGGTTGATAAGTTTCTCAGTTCATTATACATTTAAACTATATGATTTGTATTCCAATACCCTATAAAAATGGCATTTACTCCCTTATTACAAACTTAGAAAAACAAACCCTCACAAAGATACTTATAAAATCACATAAGAATCAAGAGAGATTCCTCACTCGACCCTTTTAACTGACTTTAAAAAAAATTGTGCACTTATTGTTAAATCCCAATTTTCCCTCAAGACTTGTTAATCTATTTATTACCAATTATGTGGTTAGTAATTGGTTTATTTGATGTGTTAAGTAACTAGATTAGTTTTATGTTTCTTGTGGATAGTGTTTTTTTTAATGATCATGATAGTTAACTAGTAGTTAACTGTTTATATTCTATTATGATATATTTTAATCATAATTATATAATATATTATCTTACAATAATTTATTATTATTTGTACATGTTATGGTTTAACTAATATTCACTTATAATAAGGTGGATCCATGATGGATTCCACCCTCATGACTATGATCTAGGGAGGGTATCATTAGAGATGATGGTGCAGATGGAGATAAGTGTGTTTCTATGCAAAATTGCTTTCTACATTCAAAGAAGAAATAAGAAACTGAAAGATGGTTAAGGCTAGAAGTACCTGATATAGTCGTGCGCACCGAAATTAGACGTTGAAAGATTCTCCTCTTTGGCTGTGGAGGAATGACACCTGCGAAAAAGAAACTAAAACACGGGAAGACGTTAATAAGAGATATGGTGGGCTATCAGGCGAACGCCCGATCTCGGAAGTACGAAGACTCCCTAGAAGGATATCAACCCACTGATAAAAAAGAGCATAATATTGGACGAAAGTAGATGATAATGATAGAAATAAATGACAGAAAATAAAGAGCGTACCTGATAAGCGGCACTGTTCTGCACAGTCACCGGCGTCGGTCTCTATAGTGCCGGCGTCGGTCAAGGAAGGTGCCGACGTCGGTCAAGGTGCCGTCGTCGGTCGGGGCAGTGACCGGCGTCGATAGGGGCAGGTTCTGGGAAACGGTTTGGGACAAGTTCAGGGAGAGTCTGGGGGGTTCAGGGAGAGTCGGGATAGGTCTGAACAATCGGGACAGGGTCTGATATGGTCAGGGTAGGGTTTGATAAAGACAGGGATGAAGTTTAGACAGAGTTGAGACAGGGTTTGATAAGGACAGGGACGAGGTTTAGACAGAGTCTGAGGAGTTTGAACAGTTGGGAAGACAGAAAATAAATAATAACTAAGAAAGAAAATGAAATAAACAGAATAAAGACTTACTTGGTAGAAGACCCGATGAAAGCCATGGTGTGCAGATTAGTTGATGTCGTAGTGTCGATGATTGCTCGGAGTTCGCAGGTTCGTGGAGGAATTCGTAGGTTGGTTGCTCAGCGTTCGGTTGATCAGCGTTCGGGGATGGGATTCGCAGGTTGGTCAGCGTTTCTGAATAGCGTTCAGGGATGGGGATCCGGTTTGAATGGCTGGCAGAGGTTGATGAAGGCGGGGGACGGGGACGGTTCCAGAAACGGTTCGTCAACCGTTTCGGGAAACCGAATGCAAATTGATAACGGACAAGGGGAAGGTGACCGACGTCGGCAGGATTGCCGACGTCGGCCGATAGGTGACCGACGTCGGCGACATCGGTCGGGTAAAGACCGACGTCGGCAGATGCATAATGGGTATAGAGTCTAGTTTTAGCTCTGTGTTCATCTTTACATGCTGCCAGGGTCAAGGTTGGTGAAACAAGTGATCGACAAGGGTTCAATAGGCGAAGAAGAATAAGACAGGGAAGGACCAGGGGAGTCGACACGATTTCGGTGTCTACATTTGCCCCTTTTTGTCTTGTTGGTTGTTCTGGACGAACTGCAAGACAAAAATAGGAGTGAGTGCCCTAGGTGAGGGATAAGGGTGATTTTGTCTTGTTGGTTGTTCGAATGAACTGCAAGACAAAATAGGAAGCAAAATGCCCCGAGTAAGGATGAGGTATTCCCCCTCAAAGCAGGAGTCGAGGGAAGGGAACCGGGAATCGGGTGCTGATTTGATAAAGAGCGGATGAAAAAGGGGTGAGGGTGAACGCTACAAAGGTCGTGATTGCGCGCATACCACTGGACGAGATGGTCAGGTCAAAGTGTCGCAGGTCAAGGGTCGAGGAGTGCCAAAATTAAAGTAACTGGGCCCCAGCATTTAGTCATCTGCTGATCGGGTCACTCAATCTAAGCTGAAGCTCCAAATGGGTTGTCGCGTTCCAGGTATCCCGGGCTCAGGAAGTGCTCCTAGAAACACGAAAAAGTCACAAGTAGTGCGGATCAATCGGTGTGCGATCCTATACTTGTGAGGGTCCAAAAAGGTCTGCGCACAATTATGTTAACCAGTCATGAGGTAGCATACATGCAAAAACAACCAAGGCAACAACGTCTTGGAAGTGGTCGAGGTTGGAGGAGATAGGTATGATCTCCAATGGTTGGTGGTCGATGGATGGATGAATGGATGAAAGGATGCGGCCGAGCTAACCCCAGAAGACCCCATGTCAACTGAGTGCTGCCTACATAGCCCTGGTGATAGGGCCTCAGGCTGATGTAGTTCTCCCTAGAAGGGAGGGAGGGTCAAAGGGATAAAATGGGTGGTGGTCAAGGACAAGATTATGGTTAAAAGAAGGAAAGAAGGTTTGTCCATCAGAGAGACGGACAAATGAGAATGGTCGAGCTAACCTCAGAAGACCCCATGTCAATTGAGTGCTGCCTACATAGCCCTGGTGATAGGGCCTCAGACCAATGTAGTTCAGACAAAGGGTCCGAGTGGTAGACAGGTGGTTAAAATGGTTGATAGGTTGGTCGATGATTGGATGAAATGATGAGGAAAAAAAAAAAAGATGTTGCAGCCTTTTCCAAATGGTGTATTCTGCAACATTGGTTGACGGGTTTTTCATCCCTAGCAATATTCCATATTCGTGATGGATGTATGCTAAAAATGAATTGAGGTCTATTTATGCTTCAGCAAGTATTGGTTTATGCTTAACATAAATTGGGTCGAGTCGATAGTTTCCATTTGTATTGGTGTCCATAGAAACTAGGGTGAATAGGCTAGGTCAGGTTGATGGTCTGAAAAGAAAGTTGAGCTAAGTTGATCGAAAAGTGATGAAGGTGAATGTGACCAAAGGGCAGAAGAAGTGAAAAGCATATTGCTCTTTCATTGACAAGGACCAAAAAGGAAGCATAGATAGGGGGTTATGAGAACCAAGAGCCCCATTCATGCGTGACGTTGTTGACCGTGGTTATGTTAGAGCAGTAATCGAATCACTTCGACATTAAAGTGAGCTCGAAGTCCCTTGAGTAGGTAATAGGAGGAGGAAAGAGGGTAACCATTTTAAGAGCAAAGATAACGATGCCCCTTTTTATAGGAGACCCTGAGATAACTACAAGCCAAGTCCGTGACTCGTTTTTTTTTTTTTTTTTTTTTAAGAGGCAGACTGATCGATGCGGGAAGCCTGCATAGAGATGTCATTTGTTTGGTGGTCAGGTTGTGAAGCTGATCGATGCGGGAAGCTTCTAAAATAATGCTGTTTATTGCCAGAGTAGTCATAGCCATCCTTCGAGGGAGTGGTCTAGATTTTTGTTTAATAAAAAGGCTTTTGAATAGCTGTCCTTCGAGGGAGCAGTCTATTTATTATAGCAATGATAGTACAGCTGTCCTTCGAGGGAGCAGTCTGTTTTTTTTGATTTTGATATAGATATAGTGACCATGGATATGTTTTGACATCTTGATTTGTTTTGACAGAAATGTGAGTCATGGACAAGACTGTAGAAGGTCAAGGGCTCCCTTTTATGAGGACAAAGCATCCATACCGCATAAAAGGGTTATGGGAATTGTTAAGAGGAATAGGGTTGAAAGGAAGTAGGATAAATAGGACGGGGATTGCTCAAGGGACGAGCTCAAGTTAAGTGTCAAGTGGACGAATACTCGACTAGCAGTAGAACGGTCACAGATGCAACGCATAAAAAGGGGTCAGGGTCTGATAAATCCCTGGTATATACATGTGCATGATAAGGTCCGAGTCAATTAGGAGCAAACTTGCCCCATTTGCCTCTTTCCAGATTGGTCAAGTGTTGATTGATGAGTGGATGTGAAGTTGGTTGATATGGTTGTTGATTGATTGAAAAAGGGTTGAATGTTTTGATAAAAAGATTGGGTTGAATAAAGGTTGGGTCGAATGTTTGGTTGAGATTTGGCCATTTGATAATTGGTCAATGGTTGGTCGAGGGTTGATTGGTTGGTATTTGATCTTTGGTTGGGTCGAATGTTTGGTTGAGGTCGGGTTAAATGTTTGGTTGCTAGTCTGGTTGAGGTTAAGTTGAAAGAGTGATTGATATGTGATCGAGACTGTGTTGAAAAATTGGTCGAAGTTTGGATGAGGGTTAAATTCCCCCAGCGGCTAGGGAGAATGTTTGACGGATTAGTTAAGGTCGATTGAGGTTTAGTGGTCAGATGGACTGTGTTGATGTCGAATAAGGGGGTTAAAGGCAGCGAAGGGACCTTAGTCTGACGTGGAGATCCTGATTTAGATGACGAGGTTGGAGAGGTATGGGTTGGTGTTGATAATTTGTCAGAGGTGGGGTCAAGAGGATCCTTGATAAGAAGGGTGTCCTTTTTCCGGTGGTGACGAATGACAGCTTTAAGAGCACAACAACGCTCGGTGTCATGTCTCGGAGTGTGATGATAGTGGCAGAATTTAGAGTTGTTGAACCAAGATGGCCTTGATCCGAGGGTTGATGAGTGGGGTGGTGTTGAAGGTTTGTTGATAACGTGGTCGAAGAGAGAGGTGTCATTCTCCAAACATTGGTGAATGATGACCTTGAGGGCATGACAATGCTCCGTGTCGTGCCCAGGCGTGCGATGATACGCACAAATGCAAGTGTCATCGAACCATGGAGGTTTTGGTCCGAGAGAGTGATATTGTCTAAGAGGCGGGAGAGAGAGACGAGAGGACTGCAACAATTGCCGTAAGAGCAAGGCATATGAACCTGCTAACGGGTCGGGATGTTTTATTGCAGAGAGGGTTGGTGACATTAGTTTGGGAGGCATAAGAGGCGTTGGTCGATGGTTTGAAGAAGGTATAAGTCTAACGGGTTGATAGAATAATGGAGGTGACTTACCTCTGTGAAGAATGGGAGTGAGAAGCACTCCGAGTAAAGTAGACGGATGTGGGCCCAAGATTGAAGGTAATGACGAAGATAGGGGAGGAATCCTCCGGTGTGGTTTAGTAGCCTTCTTTGGTTTGGGTTGAGGGCCACCTTTATGCGAGGCAAGATTAGATGTGGGGCGAACACCAAGAGGTTTAGTCTCTTTGGGCATGATGGATGCCTGCGCGGGTTTGGACTTAGATGTGGACGATTTTTCTCTCGATTGAGAAGAGATTAAAGGTATGGGCTCTTTAAGTGGAAAGAGCTCTGGAATAGTCATGGCTTCTGTGTGTGGTTGGAGAGTCAGAAAGGTATGATCGTCTATGGATGATAATAAGGATGAAGGCGAGGCAGCTGGTGTTGATGTGGTCAAAGCGTCCTCCAATATAGGAGAAGTCGCTGGAGGAGAAGTGGGAGAAGAAAGTTCTTCGCCATGTGGAGGAGGTATAGGGGAAGAAAGGTCTTCCACCTGTGAAAGAGGTTGGTTAGGGATAAGAGAAAAGATAGTGTCGACCGTGTGTATATCATGGTCTTGAGGGTCATTGATTATGGTTTGGACGTTGTCTTGAGTAGGCGGGTGATTAGAAAGAGGTTGCTTGAAGATGTCAAGGTTTTGGTTGGGCGGTGCGTTCGGGTTATCCAAAATAAGATCCCCCTTGTCGAGTTTATCCAAGACAGAGGCATATGACTCCCTAATTGGAGTGAATTGACGCTGTATGGATTGACGTTGAAAATGTTTATTGATGTAGTCTAATGTTGAAGATGATGTTCGGTTGGTTATTGTTGAAGATGATGGTCTAAAGATGACAGTGTTTGCCGACTCCTTGGAGTGAGAGTGGGCAGAAAAAGGTCTAGAAGAAGAATGGTCATTGGTTCTTGTGTTAGTGTTACACAATTTGACCTTATCCTCTTCAATGGCACGGAGTTCAAGCTTTCGGGCCATGGTGAAGGCCTCGTCGAAAGTGTGGAATGTCTGAACCCGCAGGGTGGACGAGATATGACTGACACATGCTCGAGAAAAGAGCTCAACGAGCTCGGGTTGAGGCAAGGAGAAGGAGAGCTGATTGATCAAGCTTCTCCAACGAGCGACAAAATCGATGATTGATTCGTCGTCAAATTGCCTGATGGAGTAAAGGTCTGTGATCGAAACTTGTTTAGTGATATTGATAGAAAAATGGTCAACGAATAGTTGGGCAAGTTGGATGAATGAAAAGATAGAATGTCTGGCAAGAGAACTATACCAGTCAAGGGCAGGGCCAAAAAGCGACATAGGAAACGTGCGTAGAAGTAACGCATCGTCGTGGGCGATAAGGTAACAGGCATGTCTAAATGCCCGTAGATGTTGTTGTGGGTCTTCCTTACTCTGAAAGTGAGTAAATTTAGGAAGCTCCCAATGGTTAGGGTATGGTCGAATAGGGACAGAAGGGTGGATGGGCTCGCTGCAAACTTGTTCATATGACAAAGTATTGCTTGAACCGGAGATAGAAGCTTCGAGACGGGACATTTTATCCATCAGCATCTTGATGACGTCTGCTGACAGATTGGCAGGTTGAGCGCCTCCTAGGTTGTAAGGCGCTTGAAAGAGGTTAGAAGAGGCGTGCGACATAGTCGGTTGTACAATGTATGGATGGCTAGTCGCAGGGGCAGAAGTAGAGGTTAAGGGTGGTTGCGTTATGAAGGTAGAAGGCATAGGCTGACTAGATACCGCCAAAGGAGGTTGTGTGATGGTATTGACAAAGGGCGAGGTAGGCACTCCTGCATATATAGGCGCAAGAGTGTGTGGGGTCGAGGCAATCAAGTTCTGATATGATGTAGAACTTGGTTGAATTGCAGGTGGTTGAGGGGGTAATGAAACCTCGGTGGAGGTTGGTCTAAAAATAGACGAGGAGGCCTAACTTTGCGTATAGGCCATGGTCGGGTTAATGGTTGAGGCGAAAGGTTGAGTCGTAAAAGGTTGGGTGGCGAACGGTGTTGATGTCATCGCCACGTCGTCCGAAAGGTCCCGCATTGGTTTTCTTGCGAGATAGTTTTGGAGGGCTGCGGTATTGAGGTCCAAGAATCTTGCAAAGTCTTGGTCCCCTTCTGGGATGATAGGCGTCTGGGTTGGAGATAGTCTAGTAGGAATTCTTTCGGTCTTCGAATAGAACTCCATTATATGATTGGTTGTAGGCGGGGTAGGCGAAAGTGATTGATGGCTAGCGTGGTCAAGAAGGGCCTTGGTTTGACTACGTGTCAGAACCATTCAAGGCAAGAAAGAACATCCTCATAAGCTCAAACAAGCAGATAAGAACGAAAAAGAAGAAGACACAAGCAGATCTTAAAACTCTAGGAGTAAATTTTTAGGATTATAATGGCTTATGCCTTAGAATGTGTGTAGAGGAGGATTGGTTTTGAGAGTCAGGTCCTAGAAGAAGGCGGTCTATGGATGGTTTCGGGTTTTGTTATGGTGCTCAAGAAGTCTGTGTTAGGGTCTGGTACGTGGCCTGGTGCTAAGGAGCAAGCTCCCCTCACTTCACGATTCTAGTGGTTAGTTGGTTTCGCTTAGCCAAGATATACCTCGCCTAGAGATTAGACTCCGCCAGAGAACGGAGTGGGCTTCCCCCTTGGTGATGAAATCCAAGTAGGGTCACCGGGACGGGTAAGGTATCCGCTGGGTGATGAAATCCCAGTCGGGCCTTGTCTCAGGTAAGTTTTATGTTTGTTTTGTGCAGGTGGTCTGGTCGTGTAACATGAAGTGATCTAGATTAATTCAATATGCGATTTAATTACTATGTGTGGTCTAAGAGATACAGGCAAACAGAAATGAATGCAGAGTGTTTTAATGTCCAAGTCGAAATGTTTGTTCGTATGAAGACGAATGGAGAAAGAGTCGAAGAATATGAGTTTAGCTAGTCTAGAAGTGCAAGAAAGAAATGTTCGTTTTAGTTCTGCTTATGATGTCATTTAAGAAGAGACGAAAGGAGGCGAAAAGGAAGAAACCTAATGCACCTAAATGAACGAAAGAAAGAAAGAACCCAAGGAGGACCTAGGGTCCCACCGGGCGTGCCAGAATGTTTCTATGCAAAATTGCTTTCTACATTCAAAGAAGAAATAAGAAACTGAAAGATGGTTAAGGCTAGAAGTACCTGATATAGTCGTGCGCACCGAAATTAGACGTTGAAAGATTCTCCTCTTTGGCTGTGGAGGAATGACACCTGCGAAAAAGAAACTAAAACACGGGAAGACGTTAATAAGAGATATGGTGGGCTGTCAGGCGAACGCCCGATCCCGGAAGTACGAAGACTCCCTAGAAGGATATCAACCCACTGATAAAAAAGAGCATAATATTGGATGAAAGTAGATGATAATGATAGAAATAAATGATAGAAAATAAAGAGCGTACCTGATAAGCGGCACTGTTCTGCACAGTCGCCGGCGTCAGTCTCTGTAGTGCCGGCGTCGGTCAAGGAAGGTGCCGACGTCGGTCAAGGTGCCGTCGTCGGTCAGGGTAGTGACCGGCATCGATAGGGGCAGGTTCTGGGAAACGGTTCGGGACAGGTTCAGGGAGAGTCTGGGGGGTTCAGGGAGAGTCGGGATAGGTCTGAACAGTCGGGACAGGGTCTGATATGGTCAGGGTAGGGTTTGATAAAGACAAGGACGAAGTTTAGACAGAGTCGAGACAGGGTTTGATAAGGACAGGGACGAGGTTTAGACAGAGTCTGAGGAGTTTGAACAGTTGGGAAGACAGAAAATAAATAATAACTAAGAAAGAAAATGAAATAAACAGAATAAAGACTTACTTGGTAGAAGACCCAATGAAAGCCATGGTGTGCAGATTAGTTGATGTCGTAGTGTCGATGATTGCTCGGAGTTCGCAGGTTCGTGGAGGAATTCGTAGGTTGGTTGCTCAGCGTTTGGTTGATCAGCATTCGGGGATGGGATTCGCAGGTTGGTCAGCGTTTCTGAATAGCGTTCGGGGATGGGGATCCAGTTCGAATGGCTGGCAGAGGTTGATGAAGGCGGGGGACGGGGACGGTTCCAGAAACGGTTCGTCAACCATTTCGGGAAACCGAATGCAAATTGATAACGGACAAGGGGAAGGTGACCGACGTCGGCAGGATTGCCGACGTCGGCCGATAGGTGACCGACGTCGGCGACATCGGTCGGGTAAAGACCGACGTCGGCAGATGCATAATGGGTATAGAGTCTAGTTTTAGCTCTGTGTTCATCTTTACATGCTGCCAGGGTCAAGGTTGGTGAAACAAGTGATCGACAAGGGTTTAATAGGCGAAGAAGAATAAGATGGGGAAGGACCAGGGGAGTCGACACGATTTCGGTGTCTACAAAGTGAGGGAGGAGATAATGATATTGGAACCCTGCACACACCACATAGATTAGATATATACTTTTTATGTGTCAATTAGTAGATAATTACTTCTTATAGTATGTATTTAGATACTAATGTATTTTTTACATATATATGGTGTTTGATTATCATGTTTCATATTGCTGTAACCCTGGTAGTGTGTTTACATTTATGAGATCATATGATGGTTAATATTCTTATATGTTTATCTTACTGCATTGTATTCAACTATGCACCATATGGGTCGAATGAGTTAGGAATGTTTTTTCTAAGGTAAATTGAAATGTTTTACTTATCTTAATTATGTATTTATATTCATCATAAATTTTGCTCCAAAGTTATTGATTGGTCTTGTTGTTATGTGAAGTCTAATTATTCTATGTTGACATGGTTACACTTTTATATGGTAATATCTAGTCTTAATGATATAATAAAATCATACATAAAGTGATAAATATTTTGATATAAATCTCATTAATTTAATATAGGGTTTTCAAAAAAACCTTAGGACATGTTTGAGTTAGTTTGAGTCATTTTTATAATTAAATAGGCTTGAATTACCTTGTTGATTCTATGGTTTTAATCTAATAACATATGTGATTATTGTGTGGCTGATGATTATACTTGAAACAAGGTTGATTTAGTGAAGGCATTGAATATTTAATCAAAACATATTATTTGAGGTATATTTAAAGACATGAATTAAATTTTGATTGAGGCCTTATTATAATGAAAATTCAATATAATTTTAAACTATATCACTTTGCATGGTAATAATTGACATTTTTTAAGTTAAGGACTATAATTTGGTTCTATAATGTTTAAATAATTATATATTATGGAATATTCATGTAATATATGGTTCATAACATATGGGATTATAGAGTCTTCGAGCTATATTATGAATCTTGGTTGACTTTAGTTAGTTGCATGGTTTTCATTGTCAAATTAGATTAAGAAACTAAAGTAGTAATTAAGTGTAAGATAGTATTATTTAAATGTATAATCAATTTGAGATTTAAATATCTCATATTATTTCAATTTAATTATCAATTCATACAAAAATATATCATATTTTGAGAATATTTAATTGGCCTTATCCGATAGAGTGAATCCTATGAAAGAGGATCATTTTTAGAGAGTCAAATACTCTAAATAGTATAACTTTTCAATATTCTCTTTTCACTATCTCAATATATATTTATTATTAATTATATCTCTTATTATTATGAAAAACCAAAAGAAAAAAAGAGAAAACTAGAAAAGAACAAGAGCAAGATAAACCTAAATAGTATTATAACAACATGATTAATATGAAAAATAAGTATATGACCAAAAGAAAAAAAAAGTAACTAATATATGTTAGAAACTAAATAAAAATAAGCTAATAACTAAGAATAAATATAAAATTAAAAAAATATAAAAATATACTAATAAAAATACAAAATAAAAGAAGTCTTAACTTGAGTCATGCTTAATTACAAAAATATTTATTGGAAATTTGAATATTTCATGACTAATTAAAGATTTAGAATAAGACAAGAATATATTTTAGACTCATGTGACCCAATAATATATCATAAAATGTATGAATAGTTTATTATTTTATAAAAAAATTACAAATATGTTCCAAGTACACATGGTTGTCTTATTCAGCAAACATCAATAGAGTAAATCCTTGGCCATTTTTAGAAATCAAAAATAGTAAAATTAGATATACATTATTTACTAAATAAGGAACTTTACCATTAGATAAAGTGTTATTTTATCTCCCTAAAATCAATACCAGATGTAAAATACTTTAAGATAGAATAATAACTCAATATGAAATGTCACTTAAAGCTCATATACTTCTATGAATTCCTCTTTTCAAATGATCTCTTTCAAGTATTTTTAAATCATTCAATAAAATTTAGTTAACTTTCAAATTTATAACTAATCATTTTAATAAATTAACTTAAATAAAGTCACAATGACTTAAATTCAAGATAGATAAGTTATAGAGTTAACTTAAGTAGTTATGAATTATTTAAGTCAATTAAATTTTATAATATTTTAGGCTTTAATAGTAATGATTCGCTTTGAGTGAATTTTATAATACTCAAGTAAAATTATTAATAAGACCAAATTATTTAAATTTTTATCATTTATGGGGGACATTTACTTCACTTAACACTCAAAAATTAATATACATTATTCAATACAACCATGTAATCATAACATCAACACTAAGGACAAAAAATAATGTATGTTGAGTAATTTGTATATTTTGAGAAATATGTAATTTTAAATTTTGTAACCAATACATATATTTACCAAAAATTATTTTCAAAATAACACACTATATAATTTTTTTAACCTTTTATGATTTAACAACTATAAATCCTATGTTTGTTAAAGATTTCTTATAGAATTGACTAGCTTTGAACTTTCTAAAAATAATAATAAATAGTGGAACTTAATTGGAAAATAACTAAGATAGGTGATCTAGGTCTAGAAACTAAGGTGGAAGATAGTCTAAGTATCATAAAATATATTCTAATGTTAGAATACCTGCTAGATAGTAGCACCATAATTGGATAGTAGTTTCATTATTGGAAATGTGGTGGTAGTGTCCTAATATTGGTATTAATGTCCTTTGTGTAGGATTGTATCAAGATTTTGGGTGCACCTATGTCTAGATATATGAGGTCTATTCCTACATACATGAGTCCTAAGACCTTGGTTTTCCCCTATTATGACTAATTTTGTGAGTAAACCCTAATCCTCCTATAGTTAGGGCATCTAGTTGATATGATTTGAAAGTGTGTTAGTTAGTAGGGTAGGCTAGACATATTCAACACCCTGTTATGATGAATTTTGCCTACATACCAATAATCATAAGAGGGATCAAGGCCAATGTAGTTTTACCCACATAAGTGTAGGTGCAAGTGCAAGTTAATATAGTATGATAGTGGCCTTAAGTGCCTTAAATGTGCTTGAGACTATAAATCTAGGTAATATAATCTTAGGGTTATTGTAGATGGTACAAGATAGAATTAGGGTAAAATAGGGATTGATAACATTAATTATGCACAACTTGTTTTGAGTTTCAATGTGTATATTGCATATAATTTCCATATACCTAGTTAGAGGGCTCAAATTCATGTATTTAAAATATTATGATGCTTGTGCAGCTAATAAAATAGGTCTATACCAACCTTAGGAGGTTATAATTTTGAAAATATATTTATTTGGGGAAAAGAAAGGTAAAAGACATTAACACAATTTTTCAAATACTAGCACCATGTGGTGCTAATGTCATTATTATGGTGCTAGTGTCTAGCTAGTAGAACACTAGGCATGAATGGCTAGGAATAATAAATAAGGGTTTGGGATTTATTTAGGGACGACTAGGGATGCTTGTGGCCCACATAAAGTCTATATAAGTGTGATAATAGGATCTAGGATAGGTCTAGGAATAATCTAGGGATAGGTAATCTCAAGTATCACTTTTAGCCCTTAAATACCACTTTTAGGTGATTAAATTTACCCCCCACCTTAATTATATAAATTCAACAAATATAAATGACTAGGATAAAGGAAAAAGAAACATACTTAGACTTACATAAGAGGTGAAGCTTATGAAGCTGGGTCTGATTATGTGAATTTTGGGATGAGTATATGAGCCATGATCCAATACATGGCATGCAAATGAAACATGAATAAATTAATCCTTACTTAAGAGATATCAAAATCAAAATAATAAACTAAGTAAAGAAGTAAAACTAAGTAAAACTAGGAAAGAGATAGGGAAGAGGAAATGAATGAATACAAATTACTAGGTATGTGAACTAATGCATAAACTTGGTGATAACCTATGTGTGTGTGTATATAATGATCAAATCAATGAATATCTTGGATATAACCGATGGCTTGCTCATTCCTCATGTGTGGGTCGATCAATAATTTAATATAATTTTGACTCCATCATTACCCACCCTTACTTGGTGGATAATGACTTGTGAATAGGTTGGATTAGATTAATGGTGTGTCAAAACCTCTCATGTAGGTGGCTCAAGAACTCAAGTGGGCTATGAATCCATCATTTCCCACACATTTTTAGTATATACATCTAAAATTTAAACTATACTAAGTAACTATAAATATATAACTAGGTATTTTAGTTCTACGACCACTGAGGTACATTAGGTGGCTTTGAGCCACTCAAGAATTCCAAGCACTAAAAATGGATTAAGAAATGAAAGTGGTGTGCAACATGGAATATGATGTTCAATGTATATATTGTAGATAATGACAAGTAATGTGTCATTCCATCTGATTAACTAGTGTGTAAGTGAGCATATAGAAATAATGTGTTGCATACATGCTCCCAAATTTGATATTTGAGCATATGGATTTTAAACTGAGTTATAATAATCTTTATCCTGGTATATGAACTAAATATGGTAATGGTCATGTTGTGTATTATGCCCAAAATATGAGCAAATTAGTATAAATTTGAGCTAAACTAATATGAATATAACCAAAACTAATAAATCTATAAATGAACCTATGCAAACCTATATTATACTTTTAATTTTTCGGCCAATCTAGGTTTTTATGAATCTAAGGCTACTAGATAGTAGCACTATATATTGGATTTTAATGCCATGTGGTTCTAGTGTCCTAATTTAGGATTTAGTGTCTTGTTGGTCTAATTTATGTGTAACTATACTACTCTCTATGTCATTAGCTTCCCACTATATTTACCTGAGTCTAATTTATTATAATCTGAGCCTATACACTAAAAATGTACTATGAGTGCAATATAATAGCTTGATTTCTATGAAAGACCCTTATCAATTACTCCCCTTTTTATGGGAGTTTTTGAACCTATGTAATAACTATATTCAAAATAAAAAGTTCTACAAAATGTGTGTTATCTAGAGCATATATGATATTTACATAGTAATCTAATATAATATGCATACATAACATCAAAATGTAAGATAATTTCGGCATTAGTATGTAATATAAGATGTATGTCATGTATAGAATTCAAAAGGTTGTCAAGATAGATATAACAATGCATATAACCATAAATTTAAGTATAAATTAGGTATCTACATAGGGGTATGGGGCATGATGTCCATCACAACACACAAGTAGGAAGGGTAGATGCATGAGATACCTCATGGTATCTAAAATTGGTGTGTAATAATCAAGGACAAGTATCATGACCATGATGCATATAATAAAGTATACATATAAAACACATGAGTCATGTAAAGTAGGCTAAGGGTCGATAACACAAGGCACATGGGAACATATCACTAAATCTAAGAAACCAAGACATATAAATACATGTTCAAATGTCCACATACACAAGATACAAACAAGTTGTATTAAATCCACATAGAAGGACATGTTCAAATGTCTACATACATAATCAATAAGGCACACACAAATACATGGGCATATGTCCAAAGCATACACACCATGAAAAGAAGTGGCATAAAGCCAAAGATTAATGGCATAGTCAAATTCTCTCGAACATAATAAGCATAAAGATACAATTAAGTCTAAACTAGGTAAACTATAAATGAAAGTATCCATGAATATGGAATACAAATTTGTGTAAGAGCGAGGATGTACATATTCTAAGTCTAAAGTATTAATAGTAAAAAAAATATGATTAAGTGTAGAATGATCAATATCAAGATATGAGAATGCTAAATCTAGGTTGTAGATTATAAAAGGTTAGACCTTGGTAATTGAAACTATGTATAGGGTACCCCCAAGTGGGTGAATGTGTCGAATGAAGACCCAAGTATTATTTTATATGCCCCTGGTGGGTAGATAATAAAAAATATGGATCAAGGTAGTGGAGTTGAGTCTTGTAAGAATCTATAAGGACTCAAAAAGAACAAGTGAAGCATGTATGTATGATAAAAATGACTATACTAAGATAGCTATCATATGTAGTATTTGGAAGATATAATAGGTGTAAACATAGAAATATATACAATCTATAATTTTGAGTTTTGTGAGTAAATATTTGAATCTTTTATGTTTTCAAAATACTATACTATTTTTGTACTTTATATATATATATATATATATATATATATATATATATATATATATATATATAATCTATGTAAAAGTAACATGAGAATGAACTATGTAAAAGGAGCAAGAGAGAAGGAAAGTATGTACAATAAGGGAGGAATAATACTAACTGATGAGTCTCATAGGAGACTCACTATTAGTGTGTTCCATGTCAAATAAAGGAATTGTGATCATGTGTGTTATGTGAAAGGGTAAATGTAGTCCTTTAATTTGCTTTACTGAGCTTATGTAGTGTTGCTAGGAATTTTGACACTAACTGCAATGTCCTATGAATTGTAGGGGTCTCAGGGACCCATCTAGTAAAAGAATCTATATGTGGCATAGGTTGCCTATGCTAAGAATCTTGATAACTCAATAAGACTAATATTGGAAGAAATTAATGAAAGGTAGGCCCTCTATAATCTAAAACATATATCTAATGTAGGGGTCTCTCTAATAATGTTCTCCATGAGAGAGTATGCATAAATGTCAAAATTACAGGAGTATACCTAACCTAATATGGTTGATCTACTAAACTCTATGGTGTATTTTTAGGAACCATGTTAGGAGATATAATTGATAACTATGTTGTAACTGGTAACTATGTTGTAATTAGTAAATGGGATGTAACTACCTATGGTATAAGTAAAGGAGACTCATATGGAAGACCCTCAACTATGACCACCTAATTTGCATGTATATATTTTATGAATCTATGCATTGTGTATGGGATGGCCTATAACTATTATAATTATGGACTACCTAATAACATATCAAATACACTTAAACTAGGTACTACTAATAATATAGTGGCCACATGTGCTAGTCCATCTTTTATTGGAATTACAATCTCCCAAATGGAGCTCTAGACATGACCACTAAAATCAATGATAAATATGTCTATAAGAAATATATCCTACTCTAAATACCCCAAATGTTGTATAAGTGTAATACTACACATGTTAACACTTGACCCATTATCAACCATAAAAATTTAGATAGGATGATGATCTATGTAGGCTCATACAAATAGTGCATAGATGTGTCATCATCAATAATATCCTACTCTAAGTGGTCTAGATGGAACTGGAGTGTGTTACACACTAATTATAATGTGTAATGGGTGTGCCTCCTCTATAATAGAGTAACAAGAAGCTAGTGGTGGATGTGTCTGGTATGTGTAGTGAGCACCTAAAGTGTTCCCTGTCTCATTTTTTATGTGCTTTAGAAATAAGTTTGAGAATATTTTCATTGACTTATCTTCTATTTGTTGTACTTTTGGTGCCTCTATGGGTGTTCCCACTCTTATAATGTTATCCTCAATAAAATATTATATCTTGTGTTTCAAGTTGATGCATCTATTTGTTATATGTTCTAGTGTCCTATGATACTCACATAATGCACTGGAATCATAGTTCCTTAGAATAAAGTGTGTCATATCAACCACATTGATGGGAGGATGAGATATGACATTATATTCCATGATTTTTTATAGAACATTTGTTAGTGATTCTAAAAGGTTGGTGAAAACTCTATGTGGAGGAGATGATAAAACTAGGTAAGGAGATGGATATGAAGCTACATTAATTGTGGCCTTTCGATCACTCTTTTTTTAGTGGCCCTTACCTTATATAGAGTCTAACTATAACTCTTAGTAGTTGATTCTAATCTCATTTTATATTTTAGTTTGCCCATTATGAGAATCTTGACTTTCCTTTCTTTCACTATGTGGAACAAATTTGTGAAGGTTGGAAACTTCTTAAACAAGATATCTTTGTGTAATGCGGGTATAATACTTTGTTTAAAGATGTCTTAAATCTCTCTTTCTACCATGGGGATAGTTAATTTATCCAATATAGTCTTATATCATATGATGTATTATGTAATAGCCTCATTTGATTTTTGTTTCAATTATAAAACTTGAGAATATTAGATTTTATCACTAATGTTTATGGATAAGTGTGATAAAAACATATCTACCAAAGAAGTGATTTGATGATAAACTTATTTGATAGATCATAAAATTGAAGTAAGGCATAATCATTTAAACTATGTGGAAACAACGTAGTGAGGATAAAATCATTAGACACATAGTCTAAACATGTTACATGAAAATATTATAGATGGTGTTCTAGTTCACCCTTACTATTTTACAATGTAAGCTTAGGTGCCATGAATGTATATGGAAAAGGATTTGTCCCTATGTGATGTGCAAAAGGGGTAAATAAAATAACATTAGAATCTAAGGCATGTCATGGCCTAGTGTCTCCCTTCTCAAAATGTAACACCTTATCTTGCAAATTATGGATCTCATATAAAATAGAATGTACATTTAGAGTGGAGACACTATCCATAAGAGGTGTATTAATCACTAAAGTTTTTTAATTTATAATCTGTTGTTGTGCTAGTTAAGTTAGCCTTAATGTAGGTGTAACAACATTATTATCTGAAGGAGTAGAAGATTGACCATTTTTTTATTTATTCTTAATTTCCATTATGGATTGTAAAATTTGTGCATGATCAAGGGGATATTATTGAAGTCTATCTCTGAATCTTTATATTATCTCATCCTTATTTACAATTAGGTTCTCATTTTTAAGTGGAGGGGAGTGTCTTTATTTCCAACATGTGTATCATCTTGATCTTGATTATATTTCTCATCTTCATATGCGTTATCATTGAAATACACATAATCAAGGAAAGAAGGATCAACAACAAGAGTTATAATAAGGCCCTTATCCATGATATAAGCTCAAATATCAAGAATCTAAATATGTTAAACAGGATTACCACCTAACCCAACACTTCTTCTAAATGGAAGAAAGATAACTTTTTGAGATGGCATATAGTAAAAAAATTTAAATAGAGTTTATAAAATAGAATATACAAAATCTAAAAAACTTAAATTAACCAATGGAAATAGGAAAAATAAAAATACAAAACCTAAGAACATCTAGGGTTAGGGTTTGAGCAATGTTCAAAGTAAATCAAGTTCACCAATTTTTTTAACCTTTTAGGACTTAACAACTATAAGTCCTATGTTTTTTAAAGATATAATAAGACTAAATCATATGAATAATATTCAATAAATACATCCACTAATTTATTATATAATTTACTAACTTTGACCTTTCTAAAAATGGTAATAAATAGTGAAAATAAGAATTTAGCTAGAAAATAACTGAGATGGGTGATATAGGTGATATAAATTGAGTTAAAAGTTTGTCTAAGTGTCAAAACCTAGATCCTGATGTCATAACCCGTATTGGATAGTAGCACCATAATTGGATAGTAATTCCATTATTGGAAATGTGGTGATAGTGTCCTAATATTGGCATCAGTGTCCTTTATGTAGGATTGTCCTACGCTTCTAGGTGCACTTGTATCTAGATATCTAAGATCTATTCCCACATGCATAATTAAAAAACCCCTATATTTTAATTTTTATGACTAATTATATGGTAAAAACCTAATACTCCATGTAGCTAGTTCATCTAATTGATATGAGTTGAAAGTGTGTTTTTTAGTAGGGTAGGTTAGACATACTTAACACCCCACTATGATGAGATTTTCCTAAATACCAACACTTTTAGGAGGGATCAATATTGATGTAATTATCCCCACCTAACTACAGGTGAAAGTGCAAGTTAAGCAAGTATGATAGTGGCATTGAGTGCCTTGAATGTGCTTGAGACTAGAAATTTGGGTAATCTAAGTTTAGGTATATTATATATGGTAGCATACATAAGTAGGATATAATAGGGATTGATAACCTTAATTTCATATAAATTTTTCTAAGTTTGAATGTGTATTTTGCATTTTATTTCCATATACCTAGTTAGAGGGATAAAATTCATGTATTTATACTATTTTGGTTCTTGTGTAGGTTGTAAAAGAGGTTTAGACTGACCTTAAGAGGTTCTAGTTTTGAAAATATTTTTTTTTGGGGAAAATAAAGGTAAATAACATTGGCACCATTTTTGGGACACTGTTGGTGTCCTTATTATGGTTCTAGTGTTCAACTAGAAAAACACTAGGCATAAAGGGCTAAGATCAATAAATGAGGGTCGAGGACTACTTTAGGATGACTACGGATGCTTATGGCCCATATAAAGGCTAGATAAGTGTGATTATAGGCTCTAGGATAGGTTAGGGATAAGTAGTCTCAAGTATCACTCTTAGTACTCAAATACCACTTTTAGGTGATTACAATAATTCTCACATCATGTCAACTCTTGATGTGATAAAAAAATCCATACAATCAATAATAAAAAACTACTATATCTTTCCAATATTCATTATATTTATGTTAGCTTTCAAAATAACAAGGCATGATCAAAGTCACATTAAACATTAAAAAATACAATAATTGAAACTTTAAAATCAATAATCAAGTTCCAAGCTCTCTAAATATCACAATGAATTATCTAAACATCAAACAATAATGATATAATCTTGACATTATATAAAACAGTATTTAATACTAAATCCAAGTGATATTAAAATGAATGATCTAATCAAAATTTTAAAAAAATATAATTATTGATTCAAATTTTAGTATGAAATTACAACAAATATGTTTAAACATAAATGTGAAGATAAAATAGAGTTACTTTCTTTCTTATTTATCATAGAAAACAAAATCAATCAAATGAACACTCTCATCTATACTATAAACTATGTTATATATATGAATAATCAAGATTTATAAAATATGAACAATATAATTTTGACATATATCACAAATATCAATATATTGCCTTCAATTGAAAGAGTATGCTAAAAATCAAATGAAATTGAGACTATCATTTATTTGGCCAAATCAAAACATAATTTTGAAGTAGCATTTAAAACAACTCACATAACCACTAACATATTCATATTTACAGGTGAAAATATATCCAACCAATTTTTATTTTTATTTTAAATATTATTACCTAAATGAAATACTATTACTACATATGAATAATTTTTTGTAAGATCATTTATTATATCTCTATCTTCCCTTCAATATATATCTAAACCAAATACTGTCATAGATTTTATGAAACAAAATAACTTTAATAAAATCATGAATTTTGATAAGAAATAAAATTATTACAAGAACATATTAGATGCCTTAAAATAACAAGTCATATGAATTAATCATGTTCAACACTACTAAAAAATGTATATACTTATGTGAAATGTAAAATCCTTATCTGACAATTAACTTTAGTGAAAAACAATCATCATTATTTTTTAATCAAAACCATAATTTGAGTACATAACATTTTACTTTGTTCCAAAGATGGATAATTGAAAAAAATACCTTTTTTTAAATGAAATTCTTGCAATAAACTTGCTTCAAAATGAAAATTTTAATATTATGGTCAAAAAATAAATCCAAAGAATGATCACTTTCACTTGTACATAAGAATAAAATTACTTTGTTGATATAAATAAATCTAGGACTTACATTGAAACATAAAATGATGACCTTTTGTTTTTTCATCTAAACCAAGAAGTATGTATACATTGAATGTAAGTTTCAAGGATGAAAAAACTTTAGTTTTACGATAATGTAACCAAAACACATTAATTGACCCATAACACATAACACAGTGTACTATAAGTATAAACACAACCATTAATTTAATTTAAAAGATAATATATGAGTCAACACTACCCATCATCATAGCCATTTTCAAAATCTATAAGATTCAAAAATAAATATCAATCTTTATTTTGTTTGAAAACCTAAAAACCCTTCTCAACAAATATAATAATGTATCATTTTCTTAAAACCTTAACAAAATTCTTGTCATATTATGAAAACTATCACTTAATTTCAACTAAAATAACATAACATTCAATCAATGTTTACATTTTATAATAAAACTTGTCTACCTACATGATCAAAACACAAAAAAATATTTTAGTTCAATGTCCTTCTATATTGTATCAAAATAGCTAGGGTTTAGGGTTTTTAAACAAGAAATATTTTAACAAAAATTGTTCATTTTCTCAGTAATATAGTTGCAAGTGAAAATATTTTTCTTTATCCACTATGAAAAATTAAATGCCTTTTCTCTATCATATTGATAGTGTAGTCAAAAATATTTCCACTGCTACTATACATTCATTACTAATCTAAAAAGAAATTTTCTCTATATAGATTAATTTTACAATATTGAAAAACATTAAAGGATTTGAAGAGTAATGTGAAATATTTTTCAAAAAAACCAGAGGCTCAACTATCCTTTCTCACCATGCAATACTCTAAAAATGTTCACAAAGTATAAAAATTTAATACCGATGTCATAAATTTTAAGCTCAAACCATTATCTTTCAAAATGAAATAGAATGACTAAAACATATATAGGTTAGAAACATGTAATGAAAACCATATGGATTAAAATAAACTTTTCATCGAAACCCTTGGTTTGAAAAATATCTATTGTTCATCTATCAATAAATATAGTCATATTCATATCTCAACCACCATCTCATTCAATACTAGAGACAAGTCAGATAATCAAAGATATAAACAAAAAAAAATGAATCAAGAATATGTTTAATTCACATATAGAAATTATAGATAATCTAAGAAATTTTGAAGTAAGAATAAATTAACAATATCTTCTATATTCTACTTGTCATTTTGTAAAAATTTAAATCTCATGCAACCAAAATAGAATTCACAACAAAATAATGACCTCTATAACTTCTTATCATGCAACTAAGCATATTATAATGTAACTCAAGCTTAATGAGGACAAACCAAACATAAAACATTGTTTATGATTCTAAACCAAAACATTTATTTTTTCATGCAATATAAAATACCAAAATTATATCTTTCACATTTATTCATTCATGTAATGAAAACTCCAAAAAATATTCTACTATCACTATATTATCCATTCATTATTTTCACACATAAAATAAAAATTGAATGTACAAATTAACCATATCTAGAACTACAACTAAAATACACTCGAAAAAAGGTGTTCACAGTGTCTAATGCTATAGTCTTGTAATGTGTCTAGATCAAAACCAACATAGCTTCACTATGTAGAAGCTTACACATTAATGTGAAATATAAATGATCTAAGGAATAAAATCTAAAAAAGACTATGAACAAAAATCCCAATGCATAATAACTAAATAATAAGGTGTTTCCACATAGGATCTATCAAATTGAATATAAGCACATTCATGATTTCATTCAAAAATGGTAGTGGGATATAATGTTAAACTTTTCTACTTGATTAATGAATTGATAGCTAGTCACATCTAACATGAATCAAAAAAATTAAAACATACTTTTAAAATGTTTCACTATAACCCCTAACCCAATGATTTTAGACTTGCACAATCAACCATAGATTCCAACTTAGCACACGTCTTATCTATCATTAACCTATTTGCTATAGAATATTTCCATCAAATCTTCAAACATGAACTTACCATATTATAATTTTAAAAACTTTGGAACAATATAACCAAGTCGTACCTAACCTTACTTCATATTTTACAGCTATGTTATGCATTCAAAATTATCATATTGAAATATGTATAAAAAAATACCTATGAATTCAATTGCTTCCCTTTGAATTGGTTTGTTGAGTTAGAAAAAACCACAAGGAATGGTATTAATATGTTTATAGCATTGGAAAATTTTAAGCATACTTATATCATGGATCAATAGTTCATTCAATACTTATATAACTTAAACATTACATCATATAATGTGCAGAGATGAACCTTTAAATGGAGAATACCACCAAAAAAATACATACCTTTTAGTATTGGGAAATTGGAACATAGTAAATGAAAATGAGCTAGATCAAATTTATCAAGGTGAAAGTTAGTGTTTAATAACTACTTGATTTTTATATGTAAAACCAATTATTTTCATAATGAAATTTATCAAATAAAATATTGATTTTTAATATTCACAATTTTCCTTATCTTTCCATAATCTTCAATCACTTATTTCATCATTAAATTCTTTTGAAAACCTCAAAGTGTGATTTCAGGTCAGTTTATCCATGTTTATATATTAGGAAAATATCCATAAAACTTAAATTAGATGTATGCACTTTTTTCTTACTTTTGATTTTAAAGTGATAATAAAGAGAAAAAATCAAATTTTATAGTTTCCTTCATCACAAAATTACAAAATCTTAGCATGAAAATCTCATGTTACTATGTAGATTGTTTATCGTATTATAAATTAATGAAATGTGATGATTAAAAATAAATCAAAACTATTAAATGGAAATAAACATAGGTAAAATTAAATTGGTTCCCATCACATATGGTGTTATGTGTGAGGTAAAATAGTATGATTAGAGGAAATTCAATGAAAATTATAGTTTTTAGTAGGAGTACAAATTTATTAATAAAAATGGTAACCTTATGTGCCAATTTAGATATTAGGTTTGGATAAAGAAATAAATTTAAAGAAAATATAATTAGGATTTATATCTAGGTAAATTATTTTCTAAGTCTCTATGAATTAATCCCTTATTGATTTTGAAAATTAGGGATATATTTTTTGTCTATAATGGCATGAAAAATTGGAAATAAATAAGAGATAATTTCATGTTGGATGGGCAATAATACAATATTCTAGAATATGAAATCTGAAATCAAATTGATTTTTTAAAATAGCCAATATCCATTTTTATTTGATAGGTTAAGCTTAGGTTTTACAAGGACCTAAAAACCATAATTCTAGTACAAAATAGTAGATGAAAGAAAAGAACAAGGCCCATAAGGCCTAGAGTACATAGTCCTTTAGTAAGATATTAACAAAAGAGAAATAGAACAAACAAAATATACATAAAGCTTAGCTAAATTACCTCTAATTGATTTTTCTCTCTACTACTTTCTATTAGGTTCTTCCTACTGCTATTCAGTCCTCTTATTTTATGCCTCTAGCATCATTCTAATTTCTTGTTCTCTCATGTTGTACCTCAAGTTTTATCACTTTTGGGGCTATGCTCCCTCAAGGTGTTGGCTCTTGTAGACATGTAATTTCTACCACCATTGTGTTGAAATTATTAATCTTACTCAAAATCTTAAGGTAATGTACAATTTAGGCCAAAATCAGTAAAGTGTGCTAAATGGTTTGAGATTTTCATGTACAAGTGCCAATTTAGGGTAATGTATCCCTAAATGGGGCAATGTATTTTATGTGATTATTATATTTTCTCAAATAATTTCATATCAAAATGACAAAAATGTAATTTGATGCTCTAAACTACTAAATTATTCTAATTCAAAAGCACATGACACATGCATGTGTTATTTCCCATCCACAATGATCTAAATGGGGTATTGGTCAATAATCAACTAACACCTTTTTCTAATTATACTCTAGTCAAATTAGAACCTAGTAACTTGACATTTTGACCAATTTGATTAAGTGATCAACCAGTTTCCAAAGAATTGTAGAAAAATCAATTAACACTTAAGCAAGTTAAACCAAAACAAGGGATTAATTAAAGAATCCATGGAAGATATTAAATATATATTAATTGGAAATTCATTTATAATATCTACATAATCTAGTGACATCATCAGTGGGGTGGCATCTATAAGTCATAAATGGAACACATATCTAGTTTAAGCCCTCCCATGCCTCATTATTGCCCCTTTCTTCAATGTATTAATGGGGATATTTATGGATTAAACCTTAAAAATTTAATTGATTAATAGCTAAACATCTTGATCTCAATATGGATGGTCATGGTTGATTCTGATCATTTCTAAAAATATATAAACACAAGGGTCCTTACTCATTCCTTTAAGATATTTTTGTGTAATGTTATTATGCTGAATTTACAATATAAAAACTTCAACCATTGGAATACATTCATCAAATTCATAAGCTTAATTCATTGTGTGTTTTCACATCTTGAGCTTCTTAGTATGCATTGTTATCTTCCTAATCATAAAGATCCTCTTTTAATTTTATAGTTTTAAATCATCATAGTTGTATATATCTTTTATGATATTGATGTATCTTTGACCTAAGTTTGTTGTGTTATCTTTCACTTTAAGTTTAAAGGTTATCATACCCTCTTCCAATTTGATGATTTCAACCCACCAAAGATGAGTAAATTTTCAACCATTTCATATAATTATGTGGTACTAAACCACTTCTTTTATTATAGTCATTTTTTGCCTTGTCATTTATTTAAAGTAATCAAAAGACACCTTTTAACATTTTTAAAACATTTCAAATCTTATAAAACAAAAAGAAAAATATTTTAAGCATAAAACAAAGGTATACTCGTAGTGGGGTATATTATGGCCCTAAGTATGAAGAAGATATTTTTTATGATGGACAAGATAATTCCATGGTGTTTGAATACATTTTAATGACTTTAGGATCTAAAGAAGACTATTTTTAACATCAACCCTTAGAAGATACAGATGAATCCCTTCTAAGGTTTATTGAATCAGGTGATAGATTATCATTATATTTTCTATGGAATAATTTTATACCTTAGTTAGAGTAGAAGATCAATAGTGAGAACAATACCTCACTCATATTGAAAAATCAAACATTGCTTATTCTAGCAAATTAAAGGAAGTACTCATAGAGTTAGCTCCCAATGATCAATATCTTACCACCAATATCAAGAAAATAAGTTAATAGTATGTAGACTAACTTATCACAAACTTAAATGACTCTTTAGTTGCCACTTCAATACATAACAATGCTTCTAAAGAATAAAATAATGTAATAGAACAAACACATCATACTTTTGTTGAGAATACATTGATGATAGATCATGGCATCTCAATTGAACAAAACAAGCCTCAAGAGGTCTTGCAACATGCTTCACCAGACACATAGTATACGTTTTTCAATCATCAATAACCTTTTGTTCCTTCATAGAGCTAAGGAACAAAACATGTAGTATGTATTAAAGAAATTATTCAAAACACTTTGCCAAATTCTTCTCAACCAATGAATACTTTGGTGAATCAACCATAGACTCCCAAAAATCAATAAAACACTTAAAATTCAAGGTAAAAGATTTCAAGGAATGTTTATCTCCCTAGGAATTAGTGGCTCACCTACTTGAATCAAGGAGTAAATCAAAATAAGATTGTCAATTGTAGGGTTTATATCCTAATAGAACATTGCAATAGGGGTACATACCACTCCAATAAAATTAGATTCCACCTACTAATGTACCAAACATGGAAGAGTGTAATTTTATGAATGAAATTATGTCAAGATTAGAGACAAAAAACTAAGTCAATAAATACAAATTTGATGAGATATGCCCATATCCATTTAATTTTAGTATTCTCCAAGTCCCCTTTCCATGTCATTTTGAGGCACCCATATTTGAAAAATACAAAGGGAAGGGTGACCCTTGTGAACATATTGAGAAATTTTTTGTATTATGCCAAGAGGTGGCTTGTAGTAGTATTTATTTGCTTTGCTTGTTTCCATGAAGTTTATCAGGACAAGATTTAGACTAGATTGTTAAGTTACCTAAGGGATCAATGCTAGATTGTAATGATATATCTAAAAAATATGTTAACCACTTCTGTTACAATATTTAACATGAGTTGATTGTGGTTGACTTATGCAAATCCAAATAATGATATGGAGAAATCTTCACAACATATCTACAATGGTGGAGAGCATTAGCTAGATGTTTTCAATACAATTTTCTAGACAAATAGTTGGCCAATATTTTTGCATATAACCTACAACCTAAGGTGGTGCATAATATATGATTCACTTATATAAACACATTCAAAAAAATTATATATAAGGGTGTGCAGATTGATAAGGTGATTATCACTAAAGGCCTTGTCAATATTTACTCTCAAGTTCAAATGTCAAACAAAACCCAATCACCTATTCAAATTATTTCAATAGATAAATCTAAGGGGTTTAATAAAAACAAGAACATGGTATGGAATGGAGTGACTAAATCTAGGCATATATAAATAGTGCATTCTCTACTAGCTCTAAATGTGCAATTCACTCCACCTAATCCACCAACTACTTTGTAAAGGGTCCCTCCATGAAGGGCATTAAATAATAAATACAAAGTCTTTAGCAAGTTGGGAGAGCATTTTAAGGATATATTTCAAAAGCTCATAGAAGCTAATCTAATTGTGTGGCCTATACCAAGGCCATTCGCAAAAGATCAACCCAAACCCAATTGGTATCAAGTAGATGAATTTTGTAGCTTCCATCATGTTTGTTCATGGTGCTTATTGATGTCTTCAATTACAACATCTCATTAAATATTTTATTAAAATCGATGAATTTGAAATCAAACTTGCTCCACAAAATACTAATCAAGATATGGGCATTTATAAAGATCCATTTCCTAGGCATAATTAATAACTGACAAGAAACAATTAGAACCAAGGATAAAATTAGTGACAATAGACCCAAGGCTAGAATCATAATAAGCATGATCATAATTAAGATCATAATACCCATGCTAATAAATTGGGTTAAAATAACATGCCTTATGATTACAATAATATTATGGGGTGTATTTTTACAAACCACATTGCCACCATTATTGTCAAAGCTCGTGAACCATCCCATACTTCTCAAAGTATTGGACCCCTAATTATAGTTTCAACACCCTCCCATTAAATTAATGTCACATCGAATATAAGCAATTCTATTTCACCTCAATTTCTATGGGTGACTATTTTGACACCCCATTATTCTAGTTATAATGGTTCCTTATTGACTCAAAATTACACAAACACAACTAGACACCCATGAGTCACCCTCAAAATCCCTTTGCCTTTATCTTATAATTATAATGGCTCCTTGAAACCTTTATATTTCACAATTTCAACTAGACACTCATGAGTTACCTTTTAGGGATCTTTTCCTTCTTCCAACACTAGACCTAATGTAAAGATTATGACTTCAGATCTAAATTTGAACCCCATGCTATCCAAGGCTAAACCATCTTGTCCTACTATTAAAAAACCTTATAGTATCTTGGAACAACTAAGTAAAACCCCTACACAAATTTATACTTTAGATCTTTTGTGTATGTTTGAAGTCTATAAAACTATTTTGAATGACCTTCTTCAATAATCAATTGTTCCCTAAGACATTAACCTTCAACAATTACAAACACTTGTAGGGAATTTATCTTTATTTTGATATGTTATATTTGATCAAAGAGACATGTCCACTTTTGGTCCTAGCCATAACAACCCATTGTATATTGAGGCCATCATTAAAAATAATAAAATCAATTGGGTTATTATAGACAATGGTTTAGAGATGAACATAATGTCCCTTAATTTAGTACAATGATTGGGTTATACTATTAAATAAATCCAAATAAAGAGAATTACAATCAAGGCATATGATAACACTAAAAAGGAGTCTTCCAATACTATTTATTTATCAATCATTGTTGGGTGTGTATCCCATCATACCCTATTACATTTGCCTTATAATATACTTCTTGGTAATCCTTAGATATATGAAATACATGCCATCCCATCCAATTTTCATTAGTTATTCAAGTTTCCCCATGATGGGATTGAAGTCACCATTCCTATCAATTTACAGCCTTATCGATATTGGAAACACCTAGAGGCTAATTTTTTTAATTATAACTATTATCATAGTTCTAAATTCATTGCAAATAAGAAAAAGGAAATAGTTTTGCATCTTCCAAAATCCAATTATATCAACCCAAGTTCCCTTTATTCTACTTTAGCTTATCTATTTCACATAACCCTTGCACAACAAGTCATTATAGAGGACACAGGGATTTCCACGTATCATCTAAAATATGCCTTCCATATTGCTAGGTTGCCTAAGTCTCCCAAATATTTTGGCAAACCCAAACCTTCAAAAATACCTTGTATACCCAACATGATTTGGAAAAAGAAGAAAGACATATAAAATCCACTAATGGTATTTATACCTATTACTTCACCAAATTAGGTTAGAGAAGCTTTCATTGAAGGATACCAATTATATTCTAATGACATTACTAATTATTTTTAGAATACAAAATATCCTATCCCTAATCAAATTATGTATAATTTTGATTATATATTAAAATGCCTCAGGCCATGAGAGTAAGTAATATTGGAACCCTTATCAGCTAGTAAACCTAACATGAATCAAGGTCTCAGATTTATACCACTTGGGGATGACCTCATGACTTTAGATAATGATTATTCTAAAATGACTGCCAACAAGATTCTTGGTAGTGACGTAGTATCCCATTCTAGTATTTATGATGATCTTACTAACATGACTTTTATTTTAATCAAACTCCATTATGACTATCACACCCCATTATTCTATTTACCTTTACCATCCTAAACTCATTAATTGGGACCAACAAAATTTGGCCATATGCCTTGATGAATTCTAGAATGAAGAATATATTGTAGAGTACATGGGCCTAAGAATATAATTGGTGATCATAAGCAAGGATTTGATTTTTATTTGGATCCTTATGCTTACTTTGGAGATCAAAGAAATTTTCTTGGTCATAAAAAAGATAAAACATTGAGGTCCTCAGTTAAAAACCTCTTCGAGGTGCTCATTAGTTAGGAAAATAGTAAATAAAAAGACAAGCCCTTGAGTGAATTCCTATTTTAGTCTCTCTTATATGGGGAAGTTTGCTCATCTCCAAAGGATGTACAAGGTCCATCAAGTCCTAGATCCATAGTCAGTACTAGCATCATGTCAGAACAACAAGTCTTTTAATGTATTGATATTGACTTTCTTGATATATTTGCTAGTTGGCCATTACCTAAACTGATGGATTCAGATTTATCACATTATCTAGAACTTTGGGAAGAACAACTAGAAACTGTAGAAGAGGTAGCATATCAAGATCAAACATCACTTACTATTATAGAAGATGCTTCTACACTCCTTGTAGAAAACACTATTAAAGTAAACTTGGGAACATACGATGATCGCAAAATTATTTATCTTGGAGCCTCCCTCATTGATGAGGAGCATGATCAAATTATTAATATTTTGAGAGATTTCATTGATATATTCACATGGGATTACTCTCACATGCCAAGATTAGACCTTGACTTTGTTTTGCATTGACTTTTTGTTCATCTAGATGATAAATCATTCAAATAAAAATTGTGAAATATGCATCCACACATCACTCTTTTGGTAAAAGAAGAACTAGAGAAATTATTAAAAGTAGGATTCATCAGACCATTGGACTATTTTGAATGGATATCAAACATATTTCCAATAATAAAATATCCATAGGGTGTGTGTCTATGTACTAATTTCAAAGATATCAATAAAGCATACCCAAAATATGATTTTCCTCTATCCAACATCAACATGATTGTTGATTCTACTACTAGGTATGAGATGTTGTTCCTCATGTATGGATTTTTTGGATACAATCATATCAAGATAGCTCAATAATACCAACACAAGACTGCATTCACCACACCATGGGGAAAATTTTATTATCAAGTTGTGCCATCTAGATTAAAGAATGTTGGAGCCACTTATCAATGTGCTATGACTATCATTTTCCATGACACAATGCATGATATATTTGAAGACTATGTTGATGACATCCTAGCTAAATCAAGAACACATGTTATAAATCTTGACATTCTATGAAGAATCTTCAAGAGACTTCATGAGTACAAGGTCTGTTTGAATCCCAAAAGTGTGTCTTTGAAATCAAATTAATAAAATTGATAGAGATTATTTTATCACAAAAAGGGATTGAATTAGACCTTGATAAGGTCAAGGACATTGTTTAAATGCCTCTACCTTCCATTCTCAAATAGCTCTGCAACCTACAAGTAAATATTTAGTCTATTCATAGGCTCATTTCACAACTACAAAATAATTGCCACCCATTTACACATATCTTAAATAAAGGGGGCATGTTTTAATAGGATAAGGAGTTCCAATTATCATTTATTAATCTCATCACATACTTGGTTAACCCACCAGTTTTGAGATTGCCAACACCTAGACAATCATTACTTATTTATATTTCAATGATTGAGCATGTACTGGGGGCACTCTTAGCCAAAAATGATGATCAAGGTAAGTAAAATGTAGTCTATTATTTTATCTACACACTGGTTTTTTATGAGCATAATTATATTCCTATTGAGAATGCATGTTTAGTTATGGTGTTTGCATCCTAAAAACTATTACACTATATGTTGAATAATAAAACTATTATTATTAATGAAGTGGATCCCCTCAAATTTTTATTATCTAGAGCATATTTCACATACCACATGGACAAATGGGTTATGATATTAAGTGAATTTGATGTTGAGTACCAAAATTTAAAAGCTATCAAGGGGCAAGTTATTGTAGATCAACTTGCAGAATCCCCTATTATAGACACTCAACCACTCATATTTGATTTTCCATATGACTCTATTATGATAATAAAAGAATTTTTTCATGAACTTGATCAATGTAAGTTATAATTTAATGGTTGCTTCACTTCTCATGGATATGGGTCTAAAATATTTTTGATTACATCACAAGGAGATCTGAATTCTAAAGCATTTCATATCAATTTTCATTATAACAATAATCTAGCCAAATATGAGGTACTTCTTGCAAGAATTTGTCTTAAAATATAGTGAGATATCTATCACTTAATGGTGTTTGGGGATTCCTAATTGATTATAAATGAAACCATAGATCAATATCAAACTAGAGATGATAATATTGTACTTGAAAAGCATTCTATGGATAATCTTAAAACTCATTTTTAATACCTACAATTTGAATAAGTACCATGGGTAGATAATAAATCTACTATTATAATGACAACAATTGGGTCCATGATATAAATTGATAGTAGTGATAAAGGATATCAATTTATAATTTAAAATATTATATAACCTACTCATTTCTTGTCAAATTCAAAAAGGGTATGCACCATTATTGGTCCCAATCCCCCACCTAAACTGCCTTTGTTTCAATACATTTCTAATTATTTTCATTACCAACTCTTTCCACCTGACCTTTCCAATAATCATTAGAAACTTTTCATTCATCACATAGCCCATTATACCCTTCTTGGAAATATTATTTATTATAAATGCTATGATGGAATGTTGATTCATTATTTATCTTTAAGAGAAACCAAGTTAGCGTTTAAAGAGGTTCGTGAAGGAATGTGTGGGGCCCACACTTACAGTGTAGTCTTAGCTAAAAATCTCCTTAGAATATGTTAATATTGGCCCAAAAAGGAGATATATGCTTTTAATTATGTGATGAAGTGCGTTACTTATAAACAACATGGTAATTTGATACAGTTACCTTCCTTGTCACTATAGTTGATTAGTACACATTGGCTATTTTCTATATGGGGCCTCGATCTCATTGGGAAAATTAACCCAACATCTTCTGATGACCATAAACATATTCTCATTTCTATAAAGTATTTACTAAGTGGATTAAGGCCATTCCTCTCACTTACATCACCAACAAGTAGATTTCCAAGTTCATTCATTATCGTATCATCTGTTGGTATGGTATCTCACCCCGTATTATATTTGATAATGGTAGATCATTTATTAACTAATATGTTATATTTCTTTATGTAAAATTTAAAATCAAACACAATAAATCCATACCATTTAACTCACAAGGTAATTGTAAATATGAGGCATCAAACTAAACCATTGTTGCAATACTAAAGAAGTTTGTTAATGATGTTGGCCGTAATTGGAGCTTGAAAAAATTTCTTGCCCTTTGGGCTTATCATACTCGTCTTCTAACCCCCATAGGAGCCACTCCATACTCCCTTATTTATGTCATAAAATTTATTATCTCAATTGATATTGAGCTACCATCACTATGAGTATCCTTGGAGAATATTGAAGATGATGAAGATTATAAAATTTATAGATCACAAGAATTAGAGATTCTTGATGGTAAGAATTTGGCTTCCATAGACAACTTACAATCCTATCAAACCATATTGTGTAGAATCTCTAAAAGGCATATCCTCCCTTGAGAGTATAAAATTGATGATTTTGTCTTGAAATAAAATTAGAACACTAATACTTAATGCAAGAATAAATGTAAGTTCCAACTCAATTGACTAGGCTGATATATCATCATAATAATCTATATATCAGGAGCATACCAGCTGGCTACTCTAGGTGGAAAAAAACTCTTAGATGCCATGAACATTGTTCATCTCAAGCAATTCTATGCTTGAAATTTTTTTTTACATTTACTATAAGACCTCTTATTTGGAGGAAATTTATGTTGAAGTCATTTTATCCCACTATTATATCCTAGACCATCCTATCTTGGACCATATTCATTTTGTTTCCACCTACCTTAGACCATTTTCATGAGAACCATATTATTTTATGACTCTAAACCATTAAAACTTTGAACCATTGACACTTTGGATAATTTATATTCCACTATACTCTCTTTATCCCACCTTGGATCATCCTTTTCTATACCATATTCATTTTGTCTCATTCTACCCTGGACCATTCTATTTAAAACCATATTCTTTTCATACCTTGGACTATTGTAACCTAGATAGTTATATCCCTTAAACAATTATGATCATGATTATGAATCATAAAAATTTTTGGCACACTCATCACTATTTTTACACAAAAATTTATCCTAAATAGTATTTTATAACTTCCTCTTGCAAACAAGTAAACACAGGTAAATCATCACATGGTTTTTTCCTACTAGATGGTTCTTCAAATTTATCTAGATCTGCACACTATTCTATTATCATTTTGCTATTATTTGGTAGGAATTATTGCCTTATTAGAATCATGCTCTCACCATTTTATGATCTTGGGTTGTTTCATCCATCTTTATCTATTGTTTAAACTCTTACCTATAAAACTACATCTCTTAAGTTAAGTAGTTCCCTAGACTTTTGTTAATATTTTATTTTGTTGCTTATCCCAAAAACACAAAAACATTAGAAATTGATTGAAAAAAATAAACAAAAACATTGTCTTTCATTTTATTTTATTCTAATCCCATTATCTTGCCATTTTATGAGTACTCATTTAAACACTCTCACCATTTTGCAAGTCCATTTCCTTATTTCCTCTACAACATTAATCATGTTTTCTTATCACCACTTTTCTTCTATCCCATTTCCCAAGACAACTAAATTTGGCCTAAATTTCATGGTGGATCTTCTATCCATGGAAATATGTAGGTAACATCTACTTATCTCATACATCTGGAGTCATCTCAACCAACTCTTCCTTTTCCTATTTTTGCCCCATTTTATTTTGTGTTGTTTCCCTATGACATGGGGGTAATTTTGTCTCTTTTGTTCTTGTTATGTTGTGTCAGTCTCATTATTTATTATATTATGAGTCACCCTATCACAAAGAGTAATGCCTCTATTACAAGTACACAAATAATTATTTTATGTTTTCACTAACATTTTATTGTGACTAACTCATGTTTGGGTGTGTTTATTTGATCTTCCTTATTATTCTATTGTGCTTTCTTATCTCTCCATTTATTTTTGAGTTTTTGTTCATTTTTATTCCTTTTTTGTTTCTTCTTGGTGATTTTGTATTTTGTGTTACTATTTTATCTTGTATTATGTTGTTATTTTGAGTTCAAATGTATTCTATAACCACTTTTAGTCTAGTTTTCAGTTAGGTTTGTTATGTTTAGCAGTGTATTTAACCTTTTTATTTTGCTTTAATTTTCCCTGAGTATCTTCTTAGTACACATAGATCTTGATTATTCATATCTTATTTTCACGTTATTTATTAATTTATTCTTGCTTTTGCTTTTAAACATTCTTATTCTTACTTAAATTTTAACTGTTTGTATCTTGATTTCAAATTAGGTTATATTTATGCATTGTTTTTCTTTTTAGTTTTGTTGTTTTTGCTTAAATGTAAGTAGTTTTAACTATAGTATTGGTAGTTTTTATCATTATCTTTAGTTATAAATATTCACATCTAAACTGACCCATTGTAATAGAAATACACTATTATTATAAGTTACTCATACTTATGATGTATTATTTCATTTGAATAAAGTAAGCACCAAGTGCTTTGGATTCCAAGTCAAAAATTCCATGATGCTCTAAAGATCATTTCTCAATTTAGCATACCTAAAATGAGACTCTATGCAAGGTGTGCATCTATTGGCATACACTATGAGTCTACTTGAACATTGCTCCATTTTTCTTCTATTCTTCATTCCTCATTCCTTTTTCTCCCACTTATGGAAGAAATACATTAGCTTGAGGTTTATCTAGACTATGTAGGTACTGATAAGATACATGACATATTTAAGGTAAGATATACCACCCTCATTCTTATAATAATCTCTTTCATCACTTTATGCATCTTCATATACTTCATTTTTTGTGGCTTCTTCAGTCATTAAGACCCTCACATCTACGTTTTTACCAGATCATTTTTAATCTATGCATTCATTTATATGCTTGAGTTATTCTTGTCAATTTTCCCTAATAAAGAACAATATTTAGACCAATCATCAATCTAATCAGCCTTATTGGTATAAAATTAATTATCAATGATAAAAAATAAGCTCTATTAAGGAAAAAATTAATTTATCAACCAATTAAATCTACTCTAATAGGGCACATTATTATTTCCTTTATTTAGATCAATGCTCTCATTTTTCTTGTAATTCCAAACTCTATGGATTTTACCCTCATTCTATAATATTAAAAGTGTGCAACTTGTCTTGAGATCGATTGTTCTGTAAGTATGTAACTTTCACCCTCTTTGGGTGTGTTAAAGTGTGTCACTTATATTTTACGATGGTATCCCTCCCACTTCCCCTCACCTTGGGGTTCACTATATCTTATTTTATTTTTAATCATTGAGAACCAATGCATGTAAGCATTATCTCATATGGATTTAATCTCATCCATGGGTTAATTTCACTCTTAATCTCTTTTTTGAGCATCCATCCCTCTCTTTCATCCTCACATACCCTCTCGATGGGGCATAACGGGTCATTTCCTTCCAACTTCTTCTTGACAACTCTTTCATTCTTTGAAAAGATGTTGCTTCAACCAAATGTCTTTTCATGCCTTTTCAAATAGGGTGAAAATGTATACATCCAATTTCTACCACCATTATGTTGAAATTGTCAATCTTACTCAAAATTATAAGATAATGCACAATTTGGGCCAAAATCACTAAAATGTGCTAAATAGTTCAATCTTGTAGTGTACAAGTGCTAATTTAGGCTATTGTGTCCCTTAATGGGGCAACACATTTTATTTGATTATTATATTTTCTCAAATCATTTCGATTCAAAATGATAAAAATGTAATTTCATGCTCTAAACTACTAAATTATTCTAATTCAAAAGCACATGACATATGCATGTGTTATTTCACATCCACAATATTCTAAATGGGTTATTGGTCTGTATGCAACTGAAACCTTCTTATATTTATACTCTAATTAAATTATGAATTAGTAAATTGACATTTCAACTAGTTTGATTTCATGAGAAACCAATTTCCAAAGAATTAAAGAAATTTTAATTAACCTCACTTAAGTAAATTTAACCAAATAAAGGGATTAATCAAAAAAACCATGGAAGATATTAAAGATATATCAATTGTAAATTTATCTCTAATATTCACATCATCTAGTGACATCATTAATGGGGTGGCATCCATAAGCCATAAATGGAACAAATATCTCATTTAAGTCCTCCCATGGCTCATTAATACCCCTTTCTTCCAAATATTAATGGAGATATTTATGGATTGAACCTCCAAAAATTAATTGATTCATGGACACATATTGATCTCAATATGGACAGTCATGTTTGATTCTGATCATTTCCAAAAATATATAAATAAAAAGGTCCTCACTCATTCCTTTAAGCTATTTTTGTGTAATGTTATTATGCTGAATTTGCAATAAAATAGATTCAACCATTAACATACATTAATAAAATTCATGAGCCTAATTAATTAATGTATTGAGAGATGATGGAGGAGTAAGACACACATCATTGATAAAGACTTGGAGCACCAAATCAAGGGACAATCACATTTTGGAGTTGTAATTGGATGAGGGATGCTTTTGGGAAGGTTTGATGTTATATTCCTACTTTCAATAACTCTTATTTTTCATTTATAAAATCCCATGAGGGATTTGGCTTAGTGATTTATTTTCTTTATGATTATTTGGGTTTTACTTGACTAATACATTATCAAACTCATTTTGGATTCCTATTTTATAGTTCTAACATCTTCACCTTTGGGGTACCCTTACCCTTGTCATATATTGGTCCCCAATCCCCTCTATTAAGTCATCCATTTCTTGTTTTAGATTATTCCATTGATCCATGTACATAACCATATATCTACCCAATCTCTATAGGTTTTCATGGAGCCATGATAACCTTTATTTGATGCCCTTTGTGAGTTTGATGGTATCCTTGTCCCTCCTCTAAACTTCATTTGCCATGAGTTCATGAAGCTCAAATTTTGGGTTCTCAATATCTTATTATAATTGGAGGCTTATGGTAGCCTCTTAATGGTGATTTTTATAGGGGGAGAAGGATTGTGAGCCTTTCTCTTTGCCTTCTTCCACCCCCCCTCCTATGAGGTTTGGTGGGTGGAAGGAGATGCTTAACTTGTTCTAACCCTCAAAGAAAGGCCTTTTTTAGGGTTTTTATCTTAGATACTTTCTATCAAGTGAATCTCCTTATTTCTCATAGGTGATTCTCATTTTTTTAGGAGAATAAGCCCTTGATGGATGATATCTACATAGGGTCTTTCCTAAAATCCTAGCATAGTTGCTTTAAAGAGAAACTAATAGGGAAAGCTTATCCTTTTTCCTTTGAAATAATTTAACATTAAAAAGTGATGTAATAAAATGTTTATAAATTTCCCTTCAAGGGTGAGATATCACATTACCTAGAGGAATGTTTTTTTCCACTTTTATAGAGGATCAACTTAGGGAAAACCCTTTTTTCTAGTGTGGTATATAGTGTTAGATTGGAAAAAGGATTACATAATTTCTTGCTTGCATTATTTGTCCTTAAAAGCCTTCATACTCACAAGTCATACCCGTCACTTCTCTTATAATTTCCTTAGAGAAATTCACCATGGCCCCCATAAAAGATACCTATCTCTACTTCCAACTAGCTATAAAGTCTTTGGTGAGAATCTCAACATGGCCCTTGATCCTAAGCATGAATTATATGAAACCACCCCTCTAAATATTTTTCCATACTTTATGATTAGTATATATTTATATATAGGTCATGGGATTTCATTATTCCTTATCTCCCCTATGACATTTTTCTTATTCCTGTAACTATTCCTTAAGTCATTGCTAGAGTATCTAGGCACAATTCTATTTTTTTGTTTTTCTCCCCTATTGTTAGAATGTGATTTTTAAAATGATGTTTAACATGATCAAGCTTAAAATCCATGTCATTTTTATGGCACTAAGTATAATTAATACCTTTAAAATTCATTATTGGAGTTCCCACATGACTCTTTACCACTACCATATGGCTTAAGAAAATTTACATCATCACTAAGTAAGGGTTGGATATGGGGTGGTATGTTTTGGGGCCTAATATATGTGGCTAGGTCCAAGTTGGAAACCCCCACATTTGCCAAAGATTTAGCCATTTTTTTCCCTTCACAAAAAATGTGAGAGATGGTGTAGGTATAAGATAGAATGAGGCATTTAGTGTTAGTGATAATGTGGTTGATGGTGTGGGATGATTAAACTTTCCTAGTGAGGGCATTAATGATGTCAACTAAGTCACCTTCAATGGCCATTTTTTATATGTTTAACTGTGCCAAAAGATGAATACCCTAAATATCCACTAGTTCCTTTGCAACATGGTTAGTTTGGGTGCACATGAGCCTAACATAGGTAGAAATTTCCTTTCCTAACTCATCTCTGATGACACCACCTCCTCTTGCCCTTCCCAAGTTACCTTTAGAATATCTATCAAAGTTGAGTTTAATCCAACCCATTAGGGGTGGTATCACTTCATATGTTTTCTATTTTGAAAAGGATTTGGGAGGAGAGAGTTTCAACTTATCCAGAATGCCCTTTTCCTTCATAAAAGCTCCCACTTTGTCATTTGGAGTAGTTGTTTGCCAATTTTATGTAATGTCTGAGAGGAGATAATTGAAGGAGCTCGAAAGGTTTAAATGTTGATGACCAAAGATTTAGGCATTGTGTTCAGTCCAAATGGTCTAGCATAAATGGGGAAGGACAAGGAGATAAATAAAATCCAAATAATAGAGGTTTCAAAGGTGTCTCCATTGAAGAATTAGAAGGATAGAGCTGGGATTGACCCAATAAAGGTTGAAATACTAGAGAATTTGGCTCCATAAATGAGATTGAAATGAATAATTTAGGAAAGGAAGATTCACATATTCAAGGGTAGAGAGACATAAAACACATCTATTGACGATGGTCAATCCCTTTTTTATCTAGATTATTGATTGTCAAGATTCTATTATGATCCACCACCCAGAAGAAGATGTTAACCTTAGGGGTTAGGTGTTTCACCCATAAATATTTCCAAAAATCCCAATCTTATACTTGGTTTAGGTTGGACAAATAATAATATTTTAGTGAATATTCACCATTAGCTTCTTCTGGCCCAATGAGTGATTCTTCAATAAAGAATAAATTAATGTGAATCTAATATATATATAGGAATTGAGGTTGGAAATTTCAAGGTTGATATACTCAGAGGTAGACACCTTAGGTAGCTTCACCAACTTGGTTCTTCCATTTTATAAGACCTAATATTCCTTAACCTTGCTATCCAAAGTGAATATAAATGTTTCCTTAAGAGTATTCCATGGGTGGAAGGACACAATAGGGGTGGGAGAGAGCCAAGGGTCATCCCAAAAGTCAATATTCTCAATTCTACCTACCTACTATTTGTAACCTTTTTTTAAGAGGTCTTTAACACTTATAATAGCCTTCTAAAAAGTTGAACCATTCAAAGGGTCATCTTACCATAAGAATTTATCCTCCTTGTTGCTAACTAGATACTTATATTTTATTATTCTAGTCCAATGGTTATCCTCCTTCATGACATTCCACCCAAAATTTTATAGTAGGGATTAATTCATGATTTTAACCCCTCATAATCTAAGACCTCCAAAAGCCTTAGGGAGGAAAACTTTATCCCATGTTACTAGAGGGAAATGAAGCCTTTTCTCTATGTCTCTCTAGAGGAAGTTTTTTTGGATCTGCTAAATTCTATGTGCTACCTTGTTGGGGATTTGGAAAATGGTCATCAGATAGATGGGAATGCTTTGCAAGGAACTTTTAAGCAACTGAAGTTTACCCACCTAGGTTAGGAGGGTTCCTTTATAGCTTGATATATTTCACTAGATTCTTTTCATCAAAGGGTTTCACATGTCTTTAAATGTTTTGCCTTCAAACAGAGGAAATTTTGTATAAATTTATGAGAGTAGGCTTATTCTACACCCAAATATTCCTACCAGGCTTTTTTGAAGGTCAGTGTGGTGTTCAATAAGAAGATAGATTTTGATGAAGTTTATGCATTGACCAAAAACTTTTTATTAATTTAAAAATATATCCTTGAAGGTATATGCTTCTAAAACTAAGGCCTCACCCATAATAAAAATGTCATTTTCAAACTACTCATGGCTGACCAGATCCATTTTTTGGGTCACCTTTAACCCCTAAATTATACTTTGTTCCCTAGCTACAAATATGCTCCTTCCTTTTATTTCTACCATAATGATAAATAGGTAGGGATAAAGGGGATCTCCTTGTCTACTTCCTCTATTGGCCAAAAATAAACCTTTAGGGGTTCCATTTATGATAATGAAATACATGGAGGTAGAGATGTAGCTATGGATCATATCCCTAATATTTATCTCAAATCTGAAATTATTGAGAGCCTTGTCCAAGAAACTTTGACACTCTATCATAAGCTTTGTTCATGTCAATTTTAATGAACATACCTACCCTCCAAGAGTTGGCAATGGGGTGTAGAGTTTCATGAATAATTATTAAGCCATCTATAATCTATCTAACCACCATAAATGCTCCTTATTTTTATATGATTAAACCCAAGAAGAGGGGTTATAATTAGGTGGATAGGGTTTTAACATTGATTTTATAAGTAGTGGATCAAAGACTAATGAGTCAAAAGTATTTTAGCTAGCTTTCACCCTATTTCCTATGGATGAGAGCCAAGAAAGCATTATTTAATTTTTTGAGAATGGTAATTGCTTTGAAGAACTCACACAGATTCATCCACCTCGAGGTGGATTATATCCCAAAAACTTTCGGAAGAAAAAGGGGGAAATCCTTTCAACCTAGGTTATTTATTGCCTTCCATCAAAAAAATTTCCTACCAAATTTGTATTGGTGAGGAAGGCTTATTGAGCTCTTAATTATTAGATGGGGTTATGATCAAAGGGATGTTATTCATGAGGTTATATTCCATCTACCTTTAGCATTGATTCTTCTCTCTAAGTTGAGATTTGAAATGGTGAATTTTTGTTCATCAATGGTTTACTCTTCCCTACTTAAGGATCCATATTTGAGTAAGATCTCATAGATCCTATTGAAGTTTTTATTTTAGGAAGATGAATGATGGAAAAAATTGATAATCTTATCCCCTTATTTTAGCCATTTTCATCTATATTTTTGTTTCCAAAATGCCTCCTCTTTATCATTTAAATTTTGGTAAGAGGTCAAGAGGTGTTTCTTCATGGTAGATAAATTTTCATCATTTCCATTGGTGGCCATATATTCCTCAAGAATTCATAGATATTATTTAATGATGTTTTTTGAAAAAATATATCCCCAAAAATGCCTTTGTTTTAAAATTTGAGTTTAACTTTAAATATTTTTAGATTTATAACCAAGATGAACATGTTCATGACTTCCACTAGTTCCTTCCATTAATCCTTGATGGTATTATATATGTCCAGGTGGTGTATCCGTATGCTCTAAAATATAAAGGGGAATCTCTTTACTTTTGATATTTTTTCACCTTTAAAAATGATTGGATTGTGGTCTAATTTGATCCTCGGGAAGGAGGATAGAGAGTTGGAGAAGTGTAAATCCCAACTGAGGGATACCAAAGCCCTATTGAGTCTATCTTGAATTAGACCCACTATTGTATTGGACTAGGTGAAGGGGTTGCATCTGAGGTCAATATCAAATTCTTATGATAAATTCATATAAATCTTCCATATTATCTATGTAATACTAGGCTCCTACTTTCTTTTTTGATGGATTAAGATGTGAGTTAAAGCCTCCTATCATGATTTTGCTTTGGCATTGGTTTCATCCCCATCTTAACCTCTATCCCCATTCCTCATTTATAGTCATAATATTGTTTTCTAAAGAGGACCAATTCATCCCATAACTATATTCACCCTATTTTGGTGTTGGGGGCATAGATATTAGAGAGGATCCATACTTCTTTGGTGTCTATTTATTTGAATAATATGTCTAGGTGATTATTTTTTGCAATTATGGTCCCGCTTATACTAATCTTCTATACCATAGGATTCCCAAACCTCCTATGACCCTTGTCAAATTTATGTTTAAGTAGTTTACATTAGTCCAGAGTTTGTTGTTGTAGTTACTAATAAATATATCTAACATATTAGTTTCCTATTATACTATTATTTTAGGGTTGTGTTTCTTTTGTAAGTTTTTGACCAACCTATGTTTGTTGGGGTGGTTTAGACCCCTTATATTCCATTAAATTAACTTAATTTTTTGGATTTGTAATGTGCCCTTTAAAGGTTCTTTGACTCCCTTTTGTTATCTCATTTATAGTTTATTTTATTTTGGATATCTAATTTGAAGTTATTCATGTTGATCTTATTGTTTCAGCTACATTAGATTTTTTTCCTTCCTCTTATCAACTTGATAGGGGTCCATTGTTATTCTTCCAATTTTATGCCTATTTTACTAGCTGGAGAGTTGGAACATTGTCCTTATTTAAAGATACTATCTTTAATACCTAGGGACTTAAGGGTTAGAGATCACCCCTATAATAGAGGGATACCATCTTAGATTTGGGTCAAGGGGGTAATAGATCTAGGGTGGCCCTATCAACATTTAATACTAAAGTAGGGTTGACTTGGGTTTAGTTTAATAGGCACCTGATGAGAAGGGGTGGAAGGGGTCAAGAACATACCCCTGATGGGAGTGTTAGCTTCTACGAGCATAAAAAAAATGTGGGGAGAGTGTAAGGGGGATAAGGGACCAACATAAAGAGGAAGGAAAGGAGGTATTTAGGGATAAGGGGTCCATCAAGGTTGGCTAGGGTAGGTGGGATGGGGAGATAAAGGGCAAGAAAGCATAAGAAGGGGGTAGATATACATCTCAGACCTTACCTAGGGAAGAAGAAGGGAGGGGATTAGGATGGGGGGTTTTGAAACCTAAGATGATTTTGTAAGTAGAACTTGGTTCTTAATCTAAGCAAGAGGGTAGTCCTTGCACATATGACTCAAGATGTTACATTTTGTATAGAAAGAATCATCTTTTTCATATTCATTAGGTTGGGTCCACTCACTATATTTTTGATCTTGATTTAATAAATAAAGGGTTTATCTACTAAGATGAAAGCATGGAACCATGTTATGATCATCCTTATTTTGGATTTAGTAATTGAATCAAGAGATATGGATTATCCTAGTGATTTTTCAATACCCATCATCACCTCTGATTCCTATAACTCTAATGGAAACTCAGGCAGAACAACCCACATAGGTATATACTCAATGGCCAAGTTAATCAAATTAATACTTGATTTCCATTTCCTTAGGCTAACATTAAACTTTCCCATAAACCAAAGGCCTTCTGAGAGTACCCTGAAGTAGTCTTCCTCAAGGTTGAAGTTGATGAGTAAGAAGTTTATACCCATGGCCACCACCTTTAATTGACCTTTTGGGCACCATTAATTATTGGCCCACTTTCAAAAAGAATCAATATTTGGATGGAAACCATTGAATTTTTCAATAATGGATTTTGCAAGTTTGTTATCTGCTTTTTTCACAACTTCTAAAACATTGATATAGGTTTCATCATTTTTTATGGTGGGGTCAATGTAGAATTTAGACTAGTCTTTATCTATGGGCCTTTTGCTTATAAGTGTTCTAACCATGAGATTTTTGGAGGGGATTTCATAGTGGTTCATAGGGCCCTATTAGAGGTTTGATTAGTCACCATTATAAAACCATCACTTTCTCTCCCTTGATCTCTTCTTTTGGTATGTAATTTTTGATTCCTACCCTATGAACTAGATTTCCCTTTCCTTTTTTAGAGTCTAAATTTTGAATTTTTTCCCTCCTTTTTTTTCCTTCTACTCCTTTTGATCCTTTTTCTACATCTTGATCCATATAAATCCTTGAAAGTCTTTAATAACCATTATCCATTATTATCTATTTATGAATCAATTATTTAAATAATTCTAATAATTAAAATATTTATGAGATGAATAATATTTATAGTCATAAACATTTCATCTTTTAGACATTTATTATGTGAATAGTACTTATGCAATCATTAGTGAGGATAATACATAAGACAATGAGAATAAACCATGAAAAACAAGGAAAAATATAGGGATAACAAAACAAAAAATAAATTAGAAATAAACAAAATGAATAAAACCAAAATTGATAAGATGGAAATAAATTATTCATGAAAAATAAAATAAAGTGATGACCATTAACTATGTGATGTAGTAAATTACCATCAATATCTTGAAAATAAAAAACATGTCTATCTAGTACAATATCTATATTATAATTACTAATCCATATATAATTGAATTTATGATGTTTAATTATATATTCATGTGTTTTATCCCAAAACAAAACTAGATCACCAACTTTAAATGTCTTTTTATAAGCATTTTTACAAATTTTTGTTAAGTTTTTCTTTTATTTTTTCAAGTATTTGAAGTGTGATATCCTTAATTTCATTTAATTTTAAATTATTATTTTTTATTTTTAATAATCAATATTATCTTAAAAACTATACTAAATGGAATTTAGTTTAGAAGTGATTTTCAAATCTATCAGCATTGTGGATTCAAAACCATAAACAAACATGAAAGTTTAAAACCATGTTCTAGATTTCACCATGGTGTGGTCAACCCAAATTGCTTAGAATATCCTGATACACCAACTTATTTTGTGGTCACATACAATGTTTTTCATTTTTTCAATCATTTTTTCATTAGTTAACTTGGCTTGATTGTTTCCTTTAGGGTAATATTTGGATGAATGACTATAAATAATTGGATAACATCCTAAAAAAATCAATATATATTTTTAAAATAAACTATCAACCATTATCCAAAACTATTTAAAAATAAACACCAAAGATAGAGATAATATTGTTTTCAAATAATATAGTAACTTAATAAGAAATTGAACTTTTAAGATCTATATCTTCAAGGAACTTGGTGAAATAATTAGTTGTCAAAATGTATCTCTAGTTAGTAGATGGTGGAGGATGAATGTTAGAGATGAAGTCAATGCCCCACTTAGTAATTTTTTTTTTCAATAATTACTAGATTTGAATTCATTATAGGTAACCTATCCCTTAATGTGAATAGTTGACAAGGTATACATGATCAGTCTAAATGAAAAGCATCTTTGAATAAGGTTGGCCAATAATATCCAACACATAGGACTTTATGTGATGTTATTTTTACAAAAAATTATCTACCATAAATTCCTTCAAAAAAAATCCTTAGAAATTTTTAATTTGTATCATGAATTATCTATCATAATAAAATTCCATCTCAGTTTTTATAAAGCAATTTTTTTTCAAGCAAGCCAAACTTTATGTCCTATAATCTAAGATATCTTTGTTAAATTTTATCTAATTATTTGGGAAAGAATTGGTTATAAAATTAGCATAATACCAATCATTTTAATATGTAGATATTCATATTATTTCATTTCAATACCAAATCTAAATTTATGCGTAATATCAACAAATTTGATAGTTTTAAAATGGGGTTGAACATGCAGCTTATCACTAGCCATAAGAATTAATATGTTAATATTTGATGTGTCATTTTTAGTGAGGTGTTTATCATGGTAATTAAATTTAATAGTTTTAAAAGTCTCAAATTCAAGTTCAAATTATTGGGATCTAAAAAATCACTTAGCCAATCTACCATCAATCACAAGTTGTTTAAGTAAGATAAAACATGCATGTTTGACTGAACAATGACTTTATTACCCATAAGAAGATATTTAAATTTTACCAATGTTGAAATTAAAGAAAGGAAAAAAAAATTCATCAGGGGATACTTGTTTTTAACATTCTTAATAACTTTAATCATGTAACCTATGGGTATATCCTCATGATTTTGATTGTATTATGTGATAACATCGTATGTATCTTTATCAGTGACATTTATATACAAGATGAATGGTTCACTCATGTTAGATTTCGAAAGTAAAAGGGAAATTATGATTGAATTCTTAATATTATTAATTTTTTCATTTAATATTGCATCCCACAAATAATTTTTATTTTTATTAAGTAAAAATATATAAAGGGTTACATTTATCAAAAAAAATAGAAATGAATATGCATATGAAATTGATTATACCAAAAAATATTAGGATAGATTGATATTTATGAGGGGAAACTCTTGAATATATTTAATATGATTAAGATAAATATAAATTATATCTTTATAAATAATGTGACTAATAAATTTACCCTTTATCACTACAAAAACTAATGTTTTAGAGTTAAGTGATATACAAAATATCCTACACCTTATAAAAATATCATGCAAGTGATCAATATGATTTTAATGTTTTTTATAGAGAAAAATAAGATAATTTAAATAAACCTAAATAATAATGTTGATTAAATCATCAAATTAAACATGGATTACTATTTGAAAAGTTACACATCCATTAATTAGTCTAAAAGGCTTTCTATTGAAATAAAAAGTAACTCTCCTTATAGTGAATGTAGTTTTATGCATGCCATTAGGATTTTAAAATATTTGGTTATAGCTAGAAAATAAATATAACAAGACTTGATTTCATATATGATGACCTATTGTAAAACCTTTTCTACACTAGGTAGAACAAAAATTAATTGTATGCTTACATGGTTTAAATATCTAAAACCAATGCAAAGAAGAATATCACCATTAGTTTTCCATATAGAAATAAAATTATGTACAAAATTAGAATACCTAACTAGATATATGATAGCACTATCCAACATTATATCTATCTCATTGTTGATGATGTCTTCCAATAAGGGTTTGACTTTGCAAGGTTTATACCATACATGATATATATCCAGAGTTATAGGAATATCATGTTGAATGATTGAAATATGATAAACCTTAAGATATATGTATGACCAAACAAATATATCAATAAATTCCTTAAAACTATTGATAAATAAGACATTTTTATCAATCACACATTTAATACTTAAGTAAACATGTTTAGGATATTATTTTGTATCTAAGTTTATTGAAACAATTTCACTTATGATTCATCTTGATGGGACCTATATGAGATATTTTAGGTTTTTAATGAAAAGTAAACATGGGTTAAAAAATAACAAAGCAATGAAAAAGTATATTTCCACTCAATGATATATAATCATTGTAATTAATAACATAATCATCAATGTCAAAGTAATTTATTTCAATGGAATTTTCAATATGTTCATCACTATCAAAACAAGCCAATTATTTTATAAGTTGGGTATTTTAGGACTAGATTTTATTTGGAGATAAATAATTAACATTTGACTCAATATCACTTAGAATTGGGTTAAAATCATAAAAAATAGTATTTAAGAAAGAATATTAAATTTTATAAGTATATTAGACATATTAAAGGCTTCAAAATTATCCTTAAGAGACTAGACTTTATGTGTACTTATGTAAATGTGATTGATTCATTTTATAGATCTTTTTAAACTACCTAATGACTAATTAATACTCAATGAATAATTATAGTTGTTAGATATTTAATTCAATATTTATCAATAATAAGACATAAAACTTCAAATTTAATTGTATTATTATTATTTTTAAATGAAAACTAATAGGTAGACCTAAATATTTTTCCTATGGGAGAAATGAAAAAAACCCTAGCTAATATGTGCCTAGGTGGTGAACCAATAGACAACTCTATAAATGAGAAACTAAGTTATGTGAATGTGCATAAAATCTGATAGATATATAGTTTGAAAGAAACAAATAAAGGAATATAAATAAAAAAATAAATGTATTTTATTTATCTATTTTTCCTATACATGACATAATCTTGAGAAAGATGTATGGTTTCTATCTTCTATCCTAATCAATACTTATATCCTATTTGTAATATTATTACAAATATGCATATATATAATTTCATGTCAATAGGGTTGAGATACATTATGGATGTTGAACCATTTACATGTGTGACTATCATCTTTAACAATTATTCAATGACATCACCAACTATCATTACTATCGAGTGGTGAATTATAGGGTTGACATTGTAGGGACTAAATGGTGAGGATTGGCATGTAGGTGTTAGTCCTTGTGAAGAGTCTATTATTATTAGCATTGGGATAACTAAGAAAAAGTTTTAATTTAATGTTTAATATGGTGGTGAAGATCTAATATAGACTATATAAGTGCCCATAGAATTAGATGGTGATAATTGGCATGTAGGTGTTGATCCTTGTGGGGTGTCTACTAACATTAACATAGGACTAACTAAGAAACAATGGTGATCTATGGTTGAATATAGTGGTACAAGTACACTTGGATAACCATAGACCTATAGGGTGTCTTCATAGTCATCATAGGCCAATAAAGTAGGCTGATCATTAATGTTAGAGTCACTATTGGTTAAATCACTTGGATTAATCATGCTTCCTTGAAAAGTAATAGTTTTGATTGCATTAAGTCTAGGAGGTAGGTGAAAAACCTTGACATCTAGATATTACTTAGTGAACCATTTTGAATGTTATGGGATTTGAACCATCATGAAGAATCAGTATATAAGTATAGAAAAGTTCTATGTAAACATGGTTTCCAAAATTTGATATGTCTTTACTACTTGAAATTATGTGTCATTTGGTGGTGTAATTTGAAAAGAAAATTTTGTAAAGATATATGTCAAAATATTCTTAAGATTTTTTAGGTCATGTGTTGAGCATGAAATCACTTTAATAATCTAGTATCTATTATTGCATACTAATACAAATATATTGCAAGGATTTATATTTTGCATTCACTTGTGTCTATGCATGTATGGATATCCAAGGAGTACATCACAAAAATCAATGGGGGATACATATAAGCTAATTATTCCTTTAATGGATGAATAAAATATGAGAAGTAATATTTAAGGGTGATGTGAATCCCTTGGGTGTTTCAAGAACTAAACCATACCAATTTCTAGGGTTGTGGATTAGGGATGGTTATAAAATTTAGTCCTTTAATGATTGTTATGGAGATGATATTATTCATGTTGTCTAAATCAAAAATATAATTTACTGGCAAGCCTTATACCCAAATTTATGAATGGAATAGGCTTTATACTTCATTTTTTGGTACTATGGGTTTGTTTATGTGGTGTATACTAGAACACTAAGATCTACATCAATGAATATGTCTAATGTATTGACATCAATCTCTATTTATTTTTTCATAAGTTTTTTTATACATGGTACTCTATGTTAGAGTGGATTCTAATTTTGTGTTTATTGCATCATTTTACTAGCTTAAATAGTTTCATCTTATCTAAATTAGGTATGTTATTTTGTGTGGAATTTGTCTCCTTATTTACAATCTACTTGAACTCTTTTTTAATGGTTTTTGCATAGTGATGAGCCTCACCATTTTTCTTGAGTTTGATCATATTAGAATTGAACTAAATTTATGGTCATTGTCCAATTTAATATTGGAGGACTCAATGGAGTTCCATCTTAAAGGAACCTAATATTACATAGAGAATATGGAAATCATCAGTTTAGTCTTTAAGTGATAGGTATGGTCCTTACCATAATTGAGACCATTACATGTATTAATAATCCTAGACATATTAAAGGTAATATTCACCCTTAAATTCTTCTAAGAAATCATCCTAGATTGATTAATCTTCTATTTTTTATTTATCATTAAAATAAAGTTATTTCCACCACTTATTAAAAGGTGAAAAATATTTAAGAAGTGAAATATTATTTTTTTATTAATCATTAAAATAATTCATGGAAAAGTATTATTCTAACTGGTCCAACTAGGATTTTATTGCATCTACATTAATTTTACCCTCAAACATAGGGACATCTTGGTTTACTTGAAACTTATGGGGGACTCAACCAAAAAAACATTTACTTGATGATGAAGATAAAGGAACTATCTACTCAAGGACTTATACAAACTAGTTGATCAAAAAAATTCACTACTCCATGAGTGCTTCTTTGATTTTAGTTTTGATCATAACATGAATATCTTCTTGCATTGGTTTGGTGATTTTATTTAATAAGTCTAGTAGGTAGGCTGATGGATATCAAGGTTTAACACTAAGGCTCATATACTCCAATCATGTTTGATAATTCATACAAAATGAGATGTACCACTCTCATACCATTGATCCAGTTCCCAAGTGGTGAACCTATGGAAAAATATACAAATGAGAATATGATTAAGTTATGTGCATGAAAAAAGATTTGAGAGAGAGAGAGAGAGGGAGGGAGGGAGGGAGGGAGGGAGGGAGGAGAGAGAGAGAGAGAGAGAGAGAGAGAGAGAGAGAGAGAGAGAGAGAGAGAGAGAGAGAGAGAGAGAGAGAGAGAGAGAGAGAGAGAGAGAGAGAGATAACTAAAATATTAAATACATTTTATTTATTTGGTTATTGATGTAGAGCATCATTCACTATCTCTACTTATTACCAATTATAATATATGCATACACCAACACTTACAAATAAACTTCTAAAAAATCCTCTTATTCATTAACTTGATCAACACTAGGACAAATTTACTATACAATGATATCATTTAAAAGGTTTCTTGAACTCCCTAAACATGCTTTTAAAATCCTTACACATCTCATTGTTCAACTTTCAACTTATTCTAACTTTCTTGTATTCATTTCCCTCACTAGGTTTCAAGACTTCTTTAGGCAAAATTAAATCAACTTTTCAAAAGGATTTATATACTAAATATTTTTTAATAATATCTTATCATAACTTAAACAAACTTATCTTCATCCCCTTTACACTCTCTATCATTATCAATTTCTGTCTTCACATACTCATCTGTTACCTTCCCTTTATCTCTTATAACCCTTTTCTTGTCTATTTTGGCTTGTATAGAGTGATAACTTATTGTCTTGGAAATATCACCACATAATCTAAAAACCTTTATCCCTTATATATTATTCTTTAAATTTCATAATGCAACTATTTATTTAGATACCTTTTCTAGGCTTTTTGCATTTTCCCAATTAGCCCTTCCTATGCTTCTTCAGCCCTATTAACAACTTAGTCTATAATAAATGCTCATATAGAGTCCTTACCTATATTAAACATTAAAAATATCTTTAAATATATTAAAAAATTATATAATATAAATTTTAATTATATTTTAATGGTTAAATCAATAGTTATACTACTTTTTGTCTCAAACCCTAATCTAGGGTTTCTATAGACCCAAGATCCTTCTTTGGGGATTTAAATGAGTTTATTGGACTTAAAACTTAAAAAATAAATTTAAATGGTCTGGTTACATTAAATACAAATTTATTGTGTTTAAAATTCACTTGATAACCTCTCATTCACATTATGGATTTCCCAATCACATATAATATAATTTACCTTTGTAACCCTCAAATAGGGTCTACATACGAAGAAAATTCATCTGACACCTTGTAAGGATTATTCAAATGTTTTAATAATTTTTAATATATTTATACATTTTATTAACACCACAAAAATTCCATATCAATTCAATATTCACCATCTAAATGAGTTACTTGACTATCTTAATAATAAAACTTACACACAGTCAATCTTATCCAAGTTTAAACAAGGTTTGTATGAAAATTAACTTCACCTAACGTCTATAAATATTATCTAAGGGTTTTTATTCCTTGATAAGTCTTTATTAAATTTATTTATTCCACAACCAACTTTAGTTTTCTCATCATATAACCTTGCAACAAGTTTCTTGCTTGTCTTGGAAATAGGGTATATTGAAAGATTGGTATTTGGTTCTTTCTTGATTGACAAACACTATTATAAAGATGTGATGGATAAGTTATATTATCTCCTTGATTATATTATATCTATAATTTCCCTTATTTATTTTTTCACCTTTGATAGGGACCTTATATTCACAAAACTCTCAGGCACTCAACATCTGTATAAAGTTCTTGTAACAGTCTTATATATATTAACTTGCATACAATAAAAGGTTGTTCCATAGCTAAGATAATTTAAACACAATAAAAAATATATGAAATTATCAAAAAATAAATAATATATAAACATCATTCTGAACTTTAAATTAATTTGATTAGTCTTATGTGCATTATCTAAACTGTTAGGTTACACAGGGCACAGAGTTCCCTTTCTCTCATTGTTTCCTCCTCTCCATACCTCTACCCTTTCTAAAGAATTTATATCTTCATATACTCTAATTAAATCCCTATATATGATAATATTTTCTATTCAAATTAAAAAACTCATTACAAAATAAGAAACTACTTATTGTAACTACCCACTTACTTGGCAACTATTTTCACATGGATGTTACATTTATTCTTCTTGTCATATGTCACCTCATCCAAGACATATATGTATAAAAAGACATTTATAATATACATATACTAACTTAAGAACAAAAAACCACATTTAATAACTTGACCTATCTTTAAAATTCACCAAAATTTTCCTAACTCTTTAACAAATTTTCAAATGCCCAATTTGGAGGGAAAATGCCAGAAAAACCACCTACACACACTCTAAGACTAATTTTATTATCAAAATTAATTTTAAGGAATATTATAAGACTCAAGACACCTAATTATGACTAATTTTCACATTTTTCATGATTTACTTGCATCATATTCCTAGGGCAAGAAATAATGGAACTCCAATGCATTATTGTATGCTTCTTTCATGTTTTCTAATTATTCTCATTGGGATTATCTACTACTACTCTTGACCCTTCATGATTCATCTGATCCTTTTATTTTTTTATTTCTTCCTAAATCATATTCCAAATTTACTCCTTGCTTAATTGACTCCCTTTTCACTTCATGTGCACTCTATCTTTTCTCCTTGTCTGTGTCATATGGGTTGATCATGCCCCAATAAGTTATTGCTAGCACTATATTCTCAGCTTCTTTTTCTTCCATATTCATACTTGAAACCAATAAAAAAATATATATCTTTCTTAGTTTTTATCTTAATGAAATTCAATCCTCTGTAAGGCTTCACATCTTCATCCTATTGTATTGTTTCTATCATTGCTTCTCCATGCTCTTTTCTCTCATTCATGTGAGGTTCAATTGCTACAACTTGAATTTATTCTTATTTTTCCTTTACTTCACCATGTAAAACATTTTCAAAGGCTACCATTTATACCTCTAATTTATCACTACTTTCATATACAAACAAAAAATTAGAATTTATACTTTCTTCATGTGTTTATGTTTCCTTGTCCAAGACTTCAATGAGGTTTTCAATCTGATACACTTCATATTTATCATTCCTTTCATCTATTTGGATACAACTATCACCTTATGCATCACTCAAATTAATCTCATCCATATCATGGTGTTCTTCATATTATTTCATCCTCATCTTATATTTTTTTATTTCACACATTAATTTCTTTTAAAGCAACTTCTTTTACTTCCTTTCCTCTCTCATAGCTTGCATTCTTCTTTTCTTTACTTTTTACTTGATTATCAACTTGAGTGGCTTCTTACTCATCACCCATCCACATAATGGGTTTCACATTTATCTTATCTATTATATCATCTCTATTCTCTTCTTGGTGTCATCTGGCACCATCTTCTTCTTGTGGTGGCTTATCTCATAAACTATTCCTTATTGTATTCTTACCTATATCTTTCCTCATTTCCTTTAATATATATAAAAAATCCTTGGCCTCATCTATACCTATACCTCTTTTTGACAAGCCTTCACTCACTTGCCACATCTTGACCTCTTAATGGGTCTTTCTCATTCACCTTGATCTTACCTAGGTCATTCACTCTTGTCCTTCCATTGTGACACTCTCTCTCCTCAAGATCACCTATGATATCATGTTTTATATTTATCAATATCTCTATCACTCTTTATATTAAGCATTCAATGGCCCATGGCTACTATCATCTCTATTTTTTCATTCACAACTTATCACCTTGCATGAAAAAATTGAAAACAAAACATATCTTGTACCTTGTTTTTTGGTTGTTGTCCTTTCCTTTTCCCATGAATATTTTCTAATCTGATACCAAATTATGTATAGCATCATTCATTCTCTCTACCTATTACCAATTATAGTACCTACATACACCAACACTTACAAATAAACTTCTAAAAACTCCTTTTATCTATCAACTTGATCAATATTAGGGAACATTTCCTATAAAAGGATATCATTGACAAGATTTATTTAAATCCCTCAACATGCCTTTAAAATCCTTATACATCTCATTGTTTGACTTTCAACTTTATCACTTTCTTGCATTCATTTCCCTCACTAGGTTTCAAGACTTTTTAGGCCAAATTACATCAACTTTTTAAAAGAATTTATATGCTAAATATTTTTTAATTATAACTATCATAGCTTCAAAAAAATTATATTCATCCCCTTTACATTCTCTATCATTCTCAATTTCCTTCTTGACATGCTCAGTTATCACCTTCCACTTATCTCTTGTACCCTTTTCTTATCTATTTTAGCTTGTATGCACTGATAACTTCTTATCTTGGGAATACCACCAAATAATATAACATCATTTATCACTTATGAAATCTTCATGAAATTTCAAAATACAATTCTTTATTTAGAGACCCTTTTTAGGCTTCATGCATTTTCCCAATTAGCCCTTCCTATGCTTCTTTAGCCTTGTTAATAACTCAGTCTACAATAAATGCTCATACAGAATCCTTACCTATATTAAACCTTGAAAATATATTTAAATATATTAAAAACTTATATACTATCAAATTTCACCAGATTTGAATGGTTCAATAAATATTTATACTACTTTTTGTCTCAAACCCTAATCTAGGGTTCTATATCCCTGAGAGCCTTTTGAGGGGATTTAAATGAGTTTATTGGACTTTAAAACTTCAAAAAAAATATAAAATAGTCTTATTCCCTTAAACACACATTTAATATGTTTAAAATTAACTTGATAACCTCTCATTCACGTTCTAATATGGATTTCCTAGTCACATACAATATAATCTACTTGTGTAACCCTCAAACAACATCTGCATGCTAAGAAAACTCATTTGACACCTCTTAATGATTATTCAGAGGTTTTTATCATTGATAATATATTTATACGTCATCTTAACACCACAAATAATCCATATCAATTCAATATTCACCATATAAATGAGTTACTTGATTATCTTAACAATAAAACTTACACACAATCAATCTTATCCAAGTTTAAATAGGGTTTATAAGAAAATTAACTTCACCTAACATCTTTAAATTTTATAAAAGGTTTTTTTATTCCTATATAATTATTTATTAAATTAATTTATGCCACAACCAACTTCAGTTTTCTCATCATATAACCTTGTAATAGGTTTTTTTACTATCTTAGAAATAAGGTACATTAATAGCTTGGTATTTGGTTCCTTCTGGATTGACAAACACTGTCATAAAGATGTGATGGATAAATTATGTTTTCTCCTTTATGATAGGGTATCTATAATCACCCTCCTTTATTTGTTACACTCTTGATAGGGACCTTGTCTTCAAAACTCTTAGGCACTCAACTTCTGCATAAAGTTCTTGTAACAGTCTTATATATATTAACTTGCATATAGTAAAAGGTTGTTCCATAACTCAAAGATTTTCAACAAAAAAAACATCTATAAAATGATCACAACATAAATAATATAGAATTATCATTGGAAATTTTTAGTTTAATTTATTAGTCTTATCTACATTGTCTAAATTATCAAGTTACATAGGGTACAAAGTTCCCTTTCTCTCATTTTTTCCTCCTTCTCTCCATACCTCTACCCTTTCCAAGGGCTTTTTATCTTCATATAAAATACTTATCTCCCTATCTATGAGACTATTTTATATTCAAAGCCAAAAACTTATTACAAAATAAGAAACTACTTCTTGTAACTACCCACTTATTTGGCAACTATTCACATGGATGTTACAATCACTCTTTTTTTTATATGTAAGCTCATCTAAGACATGTACATATAAAAACACATTTATAATATGCCTAGACTCACTTAAGACCTAATAACCAAATTTAAAAACTTTACCTATCTTGAGCACCAAAGTGCTCCTAATTCTTTAACAACATTTCAAATTTTTAAATGCCCAATTTGACAGGAAGATGCCAAAGGACCACCTAGACATACTCTAAGACTAATATGATTATTAAAATTACTTATAATTCATACTATAAGACCAAAGACACCTAATTATGAATAATTTGTAAATTACTTCATGATGCCCCTAGATCATTTATCCTATAGATGAAATACTATTGAGAAATATGTATGGCTATTATCTTATACCCTAGTTACTACTTATATCTTATTTTCAATGTGTGTGTGTGTGTGTGTGTGTGTGTGTGCATGCGTGCATGCACGCGTGCATGTGTGTGTGTGTGTGTGTGTGTGTGTGTGTGTGTGTGTGTGTGTGTGTGTGTGTGTGTGTGTGTGTGTGTGTGTGTGTGTGTGTGTGTGTATGTGTGTGTGTGTGTGTGTATCTTATTTTCAATGTGTGTGTGTGTGTGTGTGTGTGGGCGCGCACATGCACGCGTGCATGTGTGTGTGTGTGTGCACGTGTGCATGTGTGTGTGTGTGTGTGTGTGTGTGTGTGTGTGTGTGTGTGTGTGTGTGTGTGTGTGTGTGTGTGTGTGTGTGTGTGTGTGTGTGTGTGTGTGTGTGTAATTACATGTTGAGAGTGATAAGATATAGTATACATGTGAACCATTTACATGTGTGACACATCAAATCTGATGGTTAAGTCATGAAATCACTAGCTATAATTACTATCTAGTGGTAAGATATAGGAATGTCACTTTAGGGATTATGTAGTAACATAATTGAAGAATTGGATGGTGAATATTAGAACATATATGCTAGTCTTTTTTAATATTCCATTACCATTAACATAAAACTAACTAAGAAACAATACTAAACTACATTATATTTTTTTGGTGTGCATCTAATGTAGACCATAAAATTTTCCCCATAATCAAATGGTCAGAATTGACATGTAGATGCTAATCCAAGTGGGTGGTTTGATATCACTAATGTAGTACTAATTGAGTAAAAATTTTGATCTATAGCACAATTCAACTTGGATCGACATAAACTAGTGAGGTGTCCCCAAAGTCACTATAGGCCAAGATAATAGGTTAGGATTTGACATAGGATTCACTATTGGTTAATCTAATTAGATCACCAACCCCACTTTTATGTTAGGAATAATATCCATTAAAGAATAAAGACCAAATAGTATCTTTAGGAACTATTCTTGTGTGTTACCAATCTAATTCATCC
>JARHVA010003444.1:82500-97500 GCA_037957365.1 Torreya grandis
CAATCCAAACCCATAACATGCATCTAGACCCAACATGGACTTCTATGAATATGAACTTAAGCCATAAGAAATTATATCCATGTGCACTAAATGACAAAGTAGTAGGATTAAGATGCATGAAACCACATGAATCTAGTAACCACAATAAAGATAGCAAGGATATATGGTGTGAGTTAATACCAATAATTGATCTTGACAAGTAGTTAATAAGCAAAAATAAAAGACAACTATAGATAACCTCAAGCCCTCAAAAGCATTAATTTCTAGGTGTTCAAAATAATATAATAACCACTAGATGGTTGTAGTTGGTAGAAGGAAGGGCTCTTTTGAGCCTATAAAAGGCAAACCCTTGCTATATAAAAGGGTTGACAATAAAGTAGGGTATAACTTAAATAGATATTAGAGAATAGTGAGAATTGGAATAATGGAATAGAGATAGATTTAGTAGTGGAAGTTTTAGTATTATAAACACCAAAAACTACATTATAAGCATGAAAAACTATGTAATATTATGATTTTTTCAATAAATATGTGTTATTGAATATATTGATGATTGTATATGTTTTATAAATGAATGCCACTATTGTTTTATTTGGGATTGTTTATTTTATTCTAAATCATGTTTTATTGGTCATTAAAGTAGTTAATATAGTCTTATCGCATCTAAGTTAGGTTATGTTCATGGTTTAAGGGGATAGGGCTAGGTATGACCTAGATACAAGTGTGTTATGTGTAACACATGAAAATATATTTCCATGTAATCACACAAAACTAACCTGACCTACCCTAGTTCCATCCTATCTATGCCTTGGGTGAGCGCACAAGGAAACTTACATAATATGCCATAGGTGTTAATTAATTTAGTATTAAAGAGTGCATATGGACTGATGTACTTAGCATCAACTAGGATACCAACATTTTTGTTTTCTTGTTGGTAAATATTGAATTTTTTGTTGTGACTATAAGTGAGAGTGATCAAGATAGAATGTATATGGTTGATAATAGTTTACATGTATGAAATTAATTAACAAATGAGGGAGAGTAGCATGAAATTTAGAGGGTATAAAGAAGAGATTAAACATGGAAGGACCAAGTTAGCGTGATCTCAATAGATGCATAGATGATGATAATCACTATGAGGCAATGCCTAAGAAGGACCCTAAGGAAAGGGGGAGTTTGAATTAGAAGATGGCATGAGGACCTACATAGAGTGAGAATCACATGAGGATGACTCTCATAAGTAAGTTTTTAACTCTAATGACAAAGAATTAAACACTGATGAGTAAGATCAATTTTTTTATGAATTTGAAGTTTTCCAAGATGAGGATATATTTGAGGAAGCTATCGAAGGAGTTTTGAACTCCCCTCAAATTGATGTCCATGATCATACATCTCACTCTAAATATGAAGAAGAATTTTAGGAAACTATATAAAATGAAAATATATGAGGTTTAGGTGTATACATGGGGGAAGGGAGGCCTCCAAAATAGTTAGTCCCATACCCATTACTTGAATCACATGACTATTGCATCACATGGATACCATGCAGTGCAATATATCACTTACACGAGGGGATACAAGAACTTAAATAAGTAATTAGACCTAGGGTGGAGTGGTAAGATCTAGAGGATAATTAGTGATCTAAAAATTAATCCAGGTTGATAGATGTTCCATGGTATAATTTATTTACATCTCTATAAGGGCCATACCACTAACCAGAGGAATTTAGGTACTAGACATGCCTTTAATAGCACACCAATGATACAAATATTCAATTCATTATTTCTTCTTGTGCATACCCATCAAATATAGTATCAAGTGAACTTCAAATTAGATAGGTATTATGTGGTAAACATGTAATAAAACATTTTCACAAGTGTGAACTCATTTGACATGTGAAAGAAGTAATTTTTCTAGAGTGCAAACCTATCTAGTTTACCCCCACTCTATTGGATTACAAACATACTTAGTATAGGAAGTTGGATCCTATAAAAAAATAATGGACTATGATTTATTAAAGGATAATTTACTAAAATAATTCAACATCCTTGATTTTGAACAATAAATCATCACTACATTCAAAAAAATTAGGTATCAAATGAAAGAGTGTCTATGTATATGATGTTAGGTTTAAATCCCTAATATCTAAGCTCTTGTATATGATTTAACTAGTCTATCATTCCTAATTATTTATTGGGGGATTACTTGTGTTGATTATACGTACCCTCTCTATGAGGACTTTATCTAAACCAATAGAATCATTGGAAGTAAAATTAAACATTAAGGATATTAGAACCATAGACACATGAGTCATCTCAATAATGCAGGAACATATCACATAGATGGAGTCACTGTTAAAATAAGTATTAGAAATTAATGTACATGACACATGTTTTATATTGTGGTGCACTAACTATGAGGTGAAACGGCATAACAAGAAAAAATTCCCTAGGTGTAGTGTACATGAATTGATAACCCCATGTGATATTCTCTAGGAAGGCCATGACGCACATAATTTACATATTATAAAACATGTAATAGAGATAAAGGTGTCTCTTAATTTTAATATCTATGATTAATTCACCCAAAATAATGAATAATATTAGGTGATTAGTGAATTCCATGAGGTGCAAAAGCGAAATGTATGGCAAGCTATTGTAAGACCCTCTAACCAAAGATCAATAAACTAAGGTTATGGTAGGACATATAACCAAGGTTATTGTGACTATGGATAATATCATGGAAATAAAGGTCATTTTTTAGGAAACATAGGAGGTAGGTTTCCACAATGCTCTTTTTATATATGTGGGTCACTAGACCACTTTTAGTGTGACTATCCCTAATATCCTACTTGTGTGTATTTTTGTGGTACACACAAGGTTGAGGAATGCCCAAACCATATGATAATATAATATAAAATGACAAAAATAAACATTAGTTTATAAAGTCATATATAAATGAGAATAATGGTATAGCTAAGGTGCATATGACAACTCATGGTGGTGTGACTACACAAATAACAATAGTTTCCAAGGGAAAAGTTAGGCCAAGATGTGAGCCTGTGAGGAAGGAAACCTATTTATCATTCCCAAAACCCATGAAATCACCCTAACTAGCTATATCACACCATTAAAAGGTGATATGTGAAGCTATGGTTATGATCTATATCTTGTAGGATGAGCTTCAACATGCTTAATATTTTGAGGAGAGAGAGATCTTTGGGAACTATATACATAGGAAGAACAAGTTAGTGACCTTGTTGACATGATAACTATCTTATGATATAAGGAGATGATTCCTATGTTGGAGAATCTATTAGATAATCATGAGGAAAAAATAAATTGATGTTCTTTCCAAGTACTTGGCTTAGGTCTATGATAGGATATCTATTTAGAACAAATTTTATGATCGAGAGCTACTTACCAACATAAACATTAATATATGGTTAGTTTTCAACATCTTGGTGGATATAAGTGCTGAGGTAAATATCCTCAATGGGAATGCATGACACAATATGCTAATACCTATGTTACAACCTTCACCCCATATTTTTTTTCATGGCCAATAGGACTAGAGCACACCCCATAAGCATTCTCCATAATTTTGACATCGATATAATAGATGTCAAGTTTTGAAAAAAATTAAGGTGATGGATCTTGTTGAGGCTAAAAAACTACGTAGCATTTGTTAGAAGATCCTAGTGCTATGAAAAATAATGTGTATTTGCACTTCAAATAGTGTTATATGAGCTGGGTTATTAGATAAAGCACATGGTGATCCCCCTTTTAGCTGATCAAGGTCCTCCCTTTATTGAGAATGTTGAGTTGGTAGATGAAATCAAAACTATATGTAAATTCATGACCTATGACATGATTATATTATATTCATGTATAAATTTAGATTTATAACATAATTTTATCCAAAAAAAACCTGACCTAAACTCACTTGGATAGATTTTAAGAGGTGTGCATGTATTATTACAATCTACATTTGACTACCATGCTTATGGACTAATCCACTCTATTCTACACAAAGTAAAAGTACAAAAATAAAATGGCTTAAAAATACTTATTAAATCAATGGTTAGAGTCTTATTTCATCCAAGATGATGTTGTGTGCCATTCCTATAAGTTCCCATGAATCACTTTTCATCTTACCATGCACAAATACCACTCTCTTGTTTCTAAAATGTCATAGATAAGGGTTCCTTGTAGTGAGACCTGATACTTATCCTAGTGGTCAAATCTTATTATTAGATGAGTTATTTTCACAAATCCACCCCTTATCCTTCCCATGCATCATCTTCTTTACCTCATACAGTTTTCTAAGCATGGTTTAACTAGTTATAAATCTTTAGGTAGGCCCATACATACAATGCAAAAATATGGTATCATAAATTTATTGGGAGTGCAAACCTCTATCCTAAATTCCTTAATTACTTTAGATGTGGCTCACAACATCCAACTCTATTTTATACTTAGATGACACTCAATATTGACACATATACCTTCACACTTTCTAGGGTTAGGATCCTAATTGTATCATGCCTCACATTATTAAAATAGTGGGTTAAACTAAACTACACCACATCTTCTTCCATAAACCTCTTAAGATTATTGTACCCATCCATCATAGAAAAAACTTGCACTATTAGAGGTGGATTGGGTATCAATGCAATTTAGTAGGTTCTTATGGTGAGAATTTTTTCACTTTAAAATTCTAAAAAGTCATTTTTTGCCACCTAAAAATAGTAACATATATGCAGGCATGACCCTAAAGGCCCAGAAATAATAATTAACTATGCTAAAAGACCACGTCTATGATTTAGTGTGGGGTAGGGGTGACCAAAAGGGATAAATTTTGAAATGCATATATATTATATGAGATTATAAGATCACTTGGTGTGTAAGAGAAATCCAAGAATAAAGTTCATGTCAAAGGAGAATAACACATGTAGACCATACAAAGAAATGAGAAAACATAGACAAATTTGGCATGTGGAACAAGGTATAAAGATAACGTGAAGAAAAAAATTAAAATCCAAATGGAAAAAGTGATATAAGGCTAGTTGTGCATCTAGATGAAGTGACATTTGGTAGTGATTAAACCAAAGGACATTAGAGGATAGAATATTTAAAAGAATGATTTGAATTGATTATTTTTAGAGTTGATCAACTCAAGTAATGATTCACACTTGAAAAGAAAATAGTGTAAAGGATAAAGACATGAATCATGATCACATATATCAAATTTTAAAGGCCCTAGGTATGAGTCAGCTACCCTATCACATGTGAGGCAATGAACTGAATGGAATGACAATGGTTAACCTTTGAATTAGACCAATTACATCTATAAATGTAGGAATTTAGACCATGGAAAAGGTTTCTAAATTAATTTTTTGTTGAAATAGGCTGATTTTAATAGAAGTTAGTGTTGTAAAACCTATAGTAGAAAATTCTAGGAGGTATCCATTAAAGGAAGAAATCAAGAGAATTAGTGGGAAAGAAGTAATTCATAAGGGTTGAAAGCCAAAGATTATAGGTAGGAAGGCCCAATTTATGAATAGATCTAAGGGAATACATTTAAATAACTATAAGGTTATGAATCTAAAGTCCCTACACATTTTTTCTCTTTTTTTGTGGGTTATTTGAATCAATAAGTTTACAAAATTTTGGTTCCCCCTTGGGAGATCATAGGAAAACAAAGGGCTTATATGCAACAAGATAGACATTGAGAAGACTAGTGACTGAGTGTAACAATTGTCTAGGAGATGAATTAGGAATGAGTTAATCCCCTACATTAACCATGTATATGTATATATTAGTAAGTGTGGGAGAATATGTTGGCATCTTAGAGTAGAACCACATATGGATAATGTCAAACAAAGAAGAGGAAGTAGATCAAATATGGTGATCACAATTTTACAAAATAAAGTTGGTAGTGTCATAGGATAAGAAAATGCATGGTGGAATTTTTTACCTTGAAAATGATAATAATTCAAGAATAAAACCAAATGTAAAGTAAAATATATTATACATTTATTCTACAAACTACTACCCTTAGTAGTGTTTTCCTAGACTCACCAAAAGGTGAGAGGAAGTTTGTAGAGCACCTAGTTAGGGGGTTTTCATGGTTTCTACTAAGAAGTCCATATATATAACCTTTTAAAGAGGAAAAACTATAGTATTGAGGTAATTATTGTCTCTAATGAGATGGTTTGTACACCCATAGGGATCAATGCCCCTTTTGGGGGTAATCTAGGTGCACACTACAAGGGAACAACATGCAAGAAATAATAAATGGTTGGGCTAAGTCCATAAAACTAGGCTAATTTTTTTTATTTGAATTGCACCCATTAGGGGATTGTAAGGATAAAATTTATATTAAAGAGTCATGAATAATTTATTAGGTTTATTATGTCCTTTTAGAAGGATGCACAAAGGAGGGTTAGTGTGAAAGCAACCAAGAATAATATGTGGTAGGTTGTAGTGTGTGTAACCTTTGGGGAAAAGCTAAGGTGGTCAAGAAATAATGAAAGGAATTAAATGAAAAAATATAACCTTAGTACCAAGGGGGACATGTAATTTAGAATGAAATGGATAACAATGAGCTAAGCTCTTTGAAAAAGCCTACCACTAAAAAGAGGAACTTAAGCCAATGCACACCATGAAAATTGCATAATATTTATTCTAGTAGGAAGATAATAAGAAATCAAGGAAAATGGTGTGGATCCACCCTAATAATAAAATACAAAAAATGAGTGTGCAATTTTTTACTTGTTACCAAAACAATGAATAGTGTCTCCATAGGAGGCACATAACACAAAGTTTTGTTGAAAAGTTTAAATCTAGATGACACAATTGCTTATTATGTAGTTTTAATTGTATCAAGATTGAACAAGGAAAGAAAACAAGAAATTATATGGTTATTTAGGGATTGAAAAATAGTTTAGTGTGGGGTGATGTTGACCCTAATAAATTATCCAAGTTCTTAACCAATAATAAAGTTCACAAGTGTATAATAGGTGAAGATAGATAAACATCAATAGATGAATAATGGCACATATAATCCAAACCCATAACATGAACATGGACCTAACATGGATTTATAAAAATATAGGCACAAGCTGATGGAAACCATATCCACATGCAATAAATGAAGAAATATTTGGATAAAAATACATATAGTCACTTGAATCCAAGAACAAAAAGTTGAGAAGCAATATTTAAGACTAATAGCTAATCTTAATAGACATTTGAGAAGAAATGATAGAATACATCAGTATAAAACCTTAGGTATTCCAAATCATTAACTTGCATATGGTAAAAAATATGAAATAACTATTAGATGGTTGTAGTTGGTGGAAGGAAGGGCTCTTAGGAGCCTATAAAAGGTAAACCCTTGCTAGAGAAAGGGTTGGGAAATGAATGGGTGAAGAAATTAAATAAACATTATCAAATTGTATCCATATAGTACAAAGAAATAAATAAATATATTATAATATATATAGATATAGTAGTGGAATTATACTATTGTAATAATAAAAAAACATTATAATCTTGAAAAACTATGTAATATCAAGATGTTGATCAATAAATTTGTTTATTGACTATATGATGTCTATCTATGTTTTATAAATGAATGAAATTTATGTCTTACTTAGGAATGTTTGATTTATTATAAATAATTTTTTACTATTAATCAAAGGAGTTACTATAGTATGATCATATCTAAGTTAGTTTATGACCATGGTTTAAGAAGGTAGGGATAAGTATGACCTAGATATGAACACACATAGGTTGTACCACTTGAAAATATAATTACACACAATTTCACATATATAACCTTGACCTACCAATATTCTCTTGTCTCTACACATTAGATGAGCATGAAATTCAACTTTCATGATATGATGATGCATGAGTTTATTGATTAAGTGTTGGAGAGTGTAGATGGAATGACAGGCTTAGAATTGACTAGGCTACCAACAAGACCCATGTGACCTAATATATTTTATAAAATGTATGAATAATTCATAATTTTATATTAAATTATGGATATGATTTAATTACACATGGTTGTAATATTATTTAGCTATAAATGGACTAAGTTTGTGGCAATTTTAAGATAACTAGTTCATAAATAAATAATAAAACTAGATATACCTTAATGTACTAGGTAAGATACTTCACCATAAGTAAAGTGTAATTTGTTTTTCCTAAAATAAATACCCAATATTTTATATAATAATAACATAATATTAAATATCAACTAAATCTATTGAATCTCTATGACTTACACCTTTTGAATGATCTCTTTCGAGTACGTTAAAGCCTTCAATAGGACTTAGTTACCCTTTTAAGTTGAATATAATATTTTTTATAAATTAACTCTAATATTTTAATTATGAATTAAATTTAAGTTATATTACCATTTAAACCTTTTTTTAAATATTTATTGTAGTTATATCTTAATAAACTAAGGAATATACTATTCTAAAATTAGGCCAATTAAATAATTCACATTGGCAATATATTATAATACATTACTATTTTATTAAAATATTCTAAATATAGAAAGTATAATGATAAAAATTAATTTTGTTTCTTAAAATAAATAATTAATAATATTGTTCTTATTGAATTATATTAAAGTGGATCTTGGAAGTGTGGGTGCATAAACTTTAGGATAATGTTCAACTATGATTTAACAAATTCTAGAAATCAACTCTCTATCAGCTTGGACAATATCATGAAAATAAGGACACTAGAATAAATTATTCTATTTTAAACCTAATTATTCTATTATGTAAATATTATATGTCCTTTTATATAAATTCCACCTATGCTTGTTAGGGTTCATTGTCACCTTGTATATTTTCTATTTAGATTGCACATACAGATTATAGATATCATTATGTATCTCACAATCCTAAGTCATCTAATTATGGCATGACATATTTAAAAATAGGTATTATTGGGATAAATTAAATTATATATAACATAAAATACCCCTATAAAATTAAACAATTCATACATATCCAATACTCTAAATAGGGAGTCATATCAATGTAGTTCTACTCTTATGTGAGCTTGTGTGTGAATAATTGTGCAATATGACATATGTGAGTGCATGTAGTGATTTATCTTATAAATTGAAAAATAATAATCATGGGATACTATTTTAATTATTTATAAATATAATAATAATACTCTTATAATTAATTTTTAAATAGGCAAGAATATGGTATCTTTCCAAGCTTGAGATGTGATTTTTATTTGGTATAAGATAGATACGTGTTTGATTTGCACTTGATCTTAATTGATGATAATGAATGGTATTTTACATGTATTTATACACAAAATTTTTAAATTATGTCATGATAGGGTTAAAATAATACTATAGTTTAACCCATACATGTCAAAAGATTTGCAAATTTGACCATTTGTAAGGCTTAGACACTAGTATTAGCCTTGGGACACTAATATTGATGATAGTATCCTAATCTAGATGGTAGTGTCCAAGATAATAGAAAGTTATTTAAGATATGTAACTATAATAGTATGATATTAATTAGGTTTTAAGTATATTTTGGGCTACTTGTGATCTAATTAATCATAATATTAAGGTTAGACTATAGGATAAGCATTTAGGTATAGTGATATGGTGAATACAATCCTTTCGGTATAAAAAAGGTCTTGAAATGAAAGGTTGAGCCATGATTGATATTTTATAGCTGTATAAGAATATTTTAGCATGTATAATCTAATTTTATCATCTATGTTCCCTCTTAATGTATTAATTCATAAGGATTAAATTACTAGGTTAAAGGAAATAAATGCATAATGCGGTGTGTACCACACACCTTGATTTTACTTGAACCCCATTTGATTTTTTTATTTTTATTACCTAAAACCATGAACATGTTACATTTTTATTATTTTATTTAATATTAAAATTTAATAATTGAAATTATTAGAAAGAAATGAAAGTAAGGAATGAGTACACCTATGTGTCTATGCAACCATGTTTCCCCTTGGTAGTTTTTCTTTGGTAACAATGATTTCTTGTTGAAGATTTTGAGAGAGGCTTATAGCTTAAACTTGGAGATGTGAAGAGGTTAATTGGAGGGTGATCATGTTTCCCCAAACATAATGTAAAGGGTGAGTTATGGTAAGGCCATTGAGATCACTAAATTTCAATTGCACAACTCAAATTTACACATAATCTAACAAATGTAGACAATATATCCTAGCTTAAATGGTATAGCCATATCAACCTAGAAAAGTTAATATTTCCAAGGCCATTGAGGTCATTGAATCTCAATTTCACTACTCAAGGGAACCAACTACTTTATATAAATAAATACCAATTAATTCATCTTGTTAAGTTCAATGCATAAATGTATATATAATTTAAATATGTATACGTACTTTTGTGCATTAAGTTTACAATGTATTACATATTGTAGTAAATTGGAATATAGTAGTATCATTTATAAGTAGATGTATCCATTAAGTTCACATTATACAAACATAACAATATTTAAGATCCATGATATGGATCATGGAAATGTCTAGGATTAACAAACACAATCTCAAAAAAATCAAGCAGACACACAAGAGCACTCAATGTCGTAAAAAATGGGTATAATGAGATCAAAAATAAGGGGTATGTTCAAATTCCACACATTTAAAGGATAGGAGATGTTCAAATTTCTACACATCAAAGAAATAATACTTAGTGGCACTATGACTAATAAATAAAGAATGTATTCAAATGTTCCACAATTATTCTAGGGTTTAAAAAATTAATTATAGTTAAGTAAGCCATGTGATAATATGAATAAGTGAAATATAAGAAACTATAATAAGCATATAATACTATTCCCTCTATACATGTGTTATAAAAATGTCACGTAACATAACATATTTGGCACATTGTGTAATATATACGCATGAGTATATATGTGTAAGTGTTAGTTTATAAGGTCAACTTGATAATGTTAAGTTATCATAAAATAATAGAACCTATATCAATCATGATCAATCAAAGTAGATGCCCATAACATAGTGTGTCATGTGGGTGGAGGAAAGGTCCAAAATTTGTAGGCTCATGTATCATGGATCTAGTGTACGCCTTTATCACACTAAGTACTCATGAAACATATGTGTGTATATAAATTAAATGATATACTATCTACTAACATCAAGTTAAAAACATATGGAAAAACTAGTAAACATGTGAAATGCTAAATATTTTTCTATTTTTGGTTTATTTGAATGATTTTTTATTTTATTGATTTTTTTTTTGAATTTAGGTTTGATTATCAAAGGTGTTATGGATAAGGTAAAAGTGTTGTTAGAATACATAGATATCATTAAATCTATTCCTCTATTAAGGTGTTGTATTATGTTATCTCAACCCTCAATTTATTTACATATTCATCCTACATATTAGCTATGCCATTCCAATCATCTTCTATATAATCATAATAATCATAGAAAAGGACTAACTTCTTAGGTTATTCTTGAATTTGTGATATACCATTTTGAGAATCTATGTATAAAAACCAATTTCACCATAGATTGGATTTTCCTTGAAATATTTATTTTACTGAGTATGTTATTCATTTTCAAAATTCTACATATTATTAAGGACTAGAGAAGAGTCGTGTATCTTTACTTGAACACTAGGAAAACATGTAATTTATGTTTTGACTTATTGATATTTTTATAAAAATTGATTTCTCTACCTTTGTTGTTGGAATATTTTATTATTTTAATTATTGCATTTGAATCTCTTCTTGCTCTAAGTTTTGAATTTTCAACTATTTTTTATTTTAATTATCCATTTGTACTCATACTTGTTATTTTTTCACTTGTGATTTAAAATATGCACTTATAAGGTGAGTGGTTTGCTTTATTGATGTGTCTATTATAGGAATAACACTATTAATGATACTATTTATTATGTTATTTAAGGCAAAACACCAATTTGTTTGATGCATATGCATTCTATGATATGCACCATAGTAATTTGATCTTGTAAGAGATGTATAGGAGGTAATATGCTCAATTTTTTTCAAATCATTTCCCTTAATATTTCACTTAAGGTTCTAGTAGTTTTTTTTTTTTCACTTTTTGAATCACTAGCATTAGAATTATTATAATTTGGATTCAAATATTAATGTGAAGTATTATTAGGCACATATTTTCTAAGTGAAGATGCAAACACATGATTACCACTAACATATTTTAAATTTTGCATTATGCAATCTGATTTTCCAATGATGTGATATTTGAACTAAAATGCTTTTGTAACTCTTATATGATCCTTGTGATAGTGATTATTTTATACTTAAGGGATTTAAAATTAAAAAAACCTAGGTAATTCATATTTAATATGCATACACACACCATCTAGAGGAGATGTGGAGGGTGGAGGGGTTTGAAGAAGGGTAATTTGGTTACCTTCTTTTTGAAATATGAGATGGGCCACCTTACCTCTTGAAGTAATGATAATATGGATCAAGTTAAATGGAAATTAGTCATCACCCTCCTTAGGGTTAGGGTGAAGAAGAGATTATTTTTTGTCTATTTTAAATGTTACAAAGAATAAGATGAGAACTAGAAAATATAGACATACAAATTCTAGTAAATAATCCAACATGACAATGAAAACATAATTAAATTTTAAACCCTAGAAGGATGAAAACCCTAGGTCAAGATAGGGTTACATAAGAAGGATCAAAGTTTTCATTCACCAAATTTTTGACCATTTTGAGATTATTTGTGAGGCTAATAACCTAATAAACTAAGGAATAGACTATTCTAAAATTAGGCCAATTAAATTATTCAGATTCATAATATATTATGATATAATGTTGAATTATATAAATTTGCTAAATATAGAAAGTAAAAATACAAATAGTAATATGATTGATTGAAAAAGAAGAAAAATTAATTATCTTATTTAATAATGCACATGTTTAAATGGTAATTTTAGGTGTAGAAATAGTTAGGATGATGCGCAACTCTGATTCATCAAATTCTAGAAATCAGCTCTCTATCATCGTAGACACTCCCATTTAAATAGGGGCACTAATTTTGACACTTTTGTTATAAATTTTATGGTTATATCCTATACAAAATATAGGTCATTTTTTGGAAATTACACCTATGGTTTTTAGGTTTCAATATCACCTTGAATATTTTTTATTTGAATTGTGCACACAAGTTATAGATATTAGTGTGTAGCTTAAAACCCTAGGTCATCCAATTATGGCATGCAACCTTTAAAAATAGGGGTTAACAAAATAAAGTGAAGTTAAGATGACCTAAAAGACCCATATTTTAGTGAGTCTTTCCTATTATCTATCCAGATAGCACCTTGCTTGAATGCTTGACAAATTTGGCTTTAAAATTTTCACACTTAGACTAACATTGGAATGATCTGAGATGTGGGACACCTAAACTCAGACTAGACCTCTAGATTTTGGTGAGGCTAGCTCCTCTGATGTATCACTTTTCACTATTTTTAATAGAATTCTTTAGAATCTAAACATGTCATAACATGCAAAATAGACAATTTTACAACCTTTTTTATGTTTTAATGGGCAAATTGGCATGTGTGGGGTGATTTGGGGCCTTTTTGGCTTAGAAAGTATATGAAAATACTTTTTTAAGATTTGAACCTCTAGACTTCAGCTAGAGTCTTTTTTTTTAATATGTTAAAAGCATTTTTAAAATGATAATGATCCCTTTTAATCCATTTTTGGCTAAAATCTATGTTTTTAGGCCACAACTCACTGGTTTGACTAGTTGCAAAGGGTTATTGACCAGATTTAGGAAAGTTTCATATTATAAGGGTGGTAATTTAGCCTTGATTCATCAAATTACTAACATTTAATACATATACAATAATTTAAATAAGGCCTCAAACTGATGTAGTTCTCCCCCTTATGTGGGTTTGTGTGTGAATAATTATGCAATATAATATATGTGAGTACATGTAGTGATCTATCTTGTTAATTCACAAATATTGATCATGGTATGCTATTTAAATGTTTCATACCTATAATATTATTACTCCTATGATTTATTTGGAAATATGGAATAATAGGGTAGTTTTACAATCTTGAGAGGTGATTTTAATTTAGTATAAAATAAATGTGTGCTTGATTTGTACTTGATCTTACTTGATGATAATGAATGGTATTTGAATTGTATTTAAACACAAAATTTTGATATTATCTCATTATATGGTTAAAATAATACCATAGGCCAATGCATACATGTCTAAATATTTTCAAACTTTTCCATTTGTAAATCTTAGACACTAACATCAGACCCAAGACACTAGCATTAATACTAGTGTCTTAATATGGACAATAGTGTCTAGGAAAATAAGAAGTTTCTAAAGATATATAAATCTAAGAGTAGGATATTAATTAGTTTTTAAGTATACTTTGGGTTACATGTGATCTAGATATCAACATATCATAGTCAAACTATATTATAAGCATTTAGGCACAATGATATGTTGAACATGAGGCTTTCAACAATGGAAAAATCCTAAACTGAAAGGTTGAGCTATGAGTGATGTTCCAAGTGTACAAGACTAGTTTATCATGTAAAATCTATATTTACATTTATAATGACTTATATAAGTAACTCAAGTATTTAATTATAATTTTTTAAGTTATTTAACTTCTATAATATTTTAGGATTTATTATTAACAATTCACTTTAATTAAATTTTAAAATACTTGAGTAATTTTTTTAATAAGATCAAATAACTTAATTTTTATTATGGGTGGGGGCCTATTTAATTCATTTAACACATATTTAGTCATAGCCACCATTTAATGTAACCAATTAACAATAAAATCATTAATAAGGAAAATAAAAAGTGTATGTTGACTCGAGTTTGCTATTTTGATTAATATTTAATTTTCAAATTTATAACCAATACATATACTTATAAAAATTTATTTTC
>JARHVA010003444.1:102500-210000 GCA_037957365.1 Torreya grandis
AAATCTTTCACTTGATAATTGGTAATCTACCATTGGATAACTTAGCCTATAGCCATGGAATTTTTCTTACATATTTCTTCTTATTTGGTTCTAACTGACTTTAAGGAATTGAATAAGTCAATCATGGTGTCCTCAAATAGCTTTAATCTATCTTCTTGGATTGACAAGATGGTAATCTATTCTAAAATATTCTATTATTACATCATACCTTTGATGATAGCCTATAATTTATTGTAATGTGATCAAGATAACTTCGATGGGTCCTCTTTAAATATAAGAACCTCATTAGGCCTTTGTCCTTTCACTAGAGTCAAACTAGTGAATGGTTACACTTTTTGAAAGGTGAGTTCCTCTCTAGAAATCATGGCCTTATTTTCTATAACTCTTTCCAAGTCGGTGGTCTCTAGATTAAATTAAACCCCTACTAATAATTGAGTCACTTTTGTAGATGGGGCTTTTATTTATGCTCCACCTGATGCTCCTGGGGCAGCCATTCTTTTCTCCTCTTCGTTTTGTAAAGCCAAAATCCATGGCTTAAGCTCTTCATGCACTATGATGTTGATAGACTTTGTTATTACCCAAAGATGGTGTAGAGTAGGGACTTTCTAAAATTGGTCACTAGTGGTCTACACTTTGGTTCTAGATTGATTTCTTCTTGTATGGATGATAATTCAACTCTCTTAGGTTTGATTATGATTAATACATGGTTGAATTAGGGATTTAGTTCATGCTAGGGATCTTATAAATGTCTTGTTAGTGATTTAATTGTGGTAACTAGTTCAAATAGTGAGCTTCATGGAATCCCTGTGCCATTTTCATGGCATTTTGCTCATTACTATTCAAAAAGTGACCATTGTCTTTTAAAAATTCCACCTTGATCTCACACTATTGGATTCTATTTTCTTAGATCAATTTAGTTCATTGATCTCAATCTAATAATTTGAATGTTATTAGCTACTTGTTACATTCCCCATAGTTATGACACTTGTCACTTTCATATTTTCTCTGAGCTTTGTTGGAATGTCAACATTGATCTTGCACCATTGTGCTCATTTGCATGGATAAATCACACTCTATCAAATTTTTTATACTTAATTATTCCTCTTGATCCATGGACCATTGATCAAAATGTGTACACTCATTTATGTACCATTGATATTTGAAAGATGCTCAAGTGTTAATGTTTGGTTCATGGCTATGACACATGTCATATCCATGTTTTTCTTTGGGGATTTTTGACTTTTCAACATTCATCACACACCATTGGATCTTATTTTGTTGGATCAACGTGATCAATCAAATTTTGATCTGAGGGGTGGATCACCATTAGCTATTCAATGTTCTTTTACTAAGATTATGACACTTGTCACCTTCTCTCTATCTTTAGGCTCTGTTGAAATTTTGACTTGGCACATACTGTTGGATCTCCATCGCCTAAGTAAATGCATGTCATCGATTAAGGATCTTGACTTGTTGAATTTATATGCACCACTAGATCTTGATTGCTTGATAAAATGTGGAACATTGATCCTCTAGATGAAATGATATTTAAGTTAGGATTAAGAAAATAAATAACTTAGCATAAAGTAATTAGACCTTAGGATAAATATTTTAAGCTAAGTTTTAAACATGATAAATGGGACTTCATGAATAATAAAAGAGATGGCATAAAGTCTTAGGTCAAGGGTTTTAGCTAAAGTCTAAAACATAACAAAAGGACCTGATAGTTAGTTAGACCATGTGGAAATAAAAGGGACCAAGGGGGCTTAGGACATAAAGGGAAAAAACATAAAAAATTTAGACTAAGTTTTGGCCATGTTAATAAACATGGCTAAACCTTGGGATAAAAATTAAACTAAGTCCATGGAATGATTAATCATTCTCACATAAATTATTCCCACCAAATTTGATTTTGATTCAAAAAAACCTAAGTTAGAGTAATTTAAATGATGGTTTTAATATGCTTTTAGTTTGATTTTTAACATACCAAAGGCTAGTAAAAGGCCAAACTAATATAAAAATCATGAAACCTAGGCATTTCCCATTCCAAATGGATTATATTAGAGATGCAGCTTGAAACATAAATATTCAATGTTAGAAAATTTAGGCAAAATTAAATTAGAATTATGAACAAATATGCTAACCAAATTAGGTGTGAATGATCTTCAAATAAAGACAATGTGAAAACATGCTAGTGGTACTCTGATCAAGTGAATTTTCAATTTTAAAGTATAAATTTAAAAAATTTAAAACAAAGGTCCCTATTTTTTAGTAATGGGGGTATGTTGAACTCAACAAATGGTAGATTCTAGGGAAAACATAGTAATATGTTAGAATTTAGAGACTCCAATTTAGACCAATAACTAGGATACTTATTCCACTTGATCAGGCACCATTATGAAGATCAATTCATATTTAGAACAAATCTTACAAATGTATAATTAAGATTAAACATAAATACATAGCCATGTTACATGTGTACTTTTATTCCACTTACTAATTGATATAAGATTTAGAGAACAACTTCTAAATTCTTGACTTTAACCATTAACATTGACTTACATCATATTTATATGTTCATTAAGAGTCATGCTTTAGTTTAGGGAAGGCTTGGGCATTACTCTACTACCATCCATGTATCCATAGCCCCAACAGAGATACCTTTAGCTCCACTCAAGGCCTTACTACACTATTAGTCAAGCATCCATAACTCTGGTAGAGATTACCATAATCACCTCTACTTAGAAAGATTTTTAAATTTTTCAATAAACTCTTATTTTATTTTTTTAGATATTTTGACTTTCTAGCAAAGGTTGGGAACTAGATTAGCCAAGTTTTAGGATTTTAGGATTTGGTCACATGTTCGATCTTCAAACAATCATCCTTGGCTATAAAATTTTCCCCTAAGTAATTAATGTTTTTTAAGTGCAAGCATGACTATATCTTAATAATCCAATCCTTCATCCTATATATGAAATCCTTCTTAGAACAAGACTTAGATCAGAACAAGGTTTAAAATCTCAAGGAATAATTAACCTATTTATTAGTCTTTACTAGTTTCTCTAAACTATAACATTAAGCTCATATTTCAATAATCCATGATCAACCAATGCTAAAAAAACATACTTGCATTCTTGAACTATGACAGTTTTTTTAGCAATCATATGAATCTTGAGATGGGGGTTGTCTAGAATAGACTTATTAAAATCAAGGAACAAAGCAGGGAAAGCAAACACACCAAGAAGAAAGAACACCAATAGAAATAAAAAGAAACAAGTAAACAAATATATACAAACACTATATATAATCAAGGGATAAGAAGGAACTAACAAGAAGGAAACTAATCTAGCCTACCTACACTATCTCTAACTAGTTTTACAATTTATTCCATGAAGATTCTAGGTGGGACAATAGAGAAATAGTGCTTGAGGTATTGCCCATTGGTTGGCAATGTAAACTTTACTCCTTATAAGTCTTTTAGATTGAAGGTTTTATCCCCCAATGTCTCAGTAATTTGATATGGGCCAATCCATAAGGGTGTGAAATTCCCATGTTTTATTTTTGGTTCTAAGGATTTATCCCTAAGAATAACTAAATCTCCTTATCTAAACACCTTTATCTTTGAATGTTTATCAAACCACCTCTTGATTATGATTTGGTGTATGCTAAAATTATAAAAAGTTTCTTATCTTTCATCCTCCATCTGTATGATGTCCAATAACCTTGAACTTGTAAATTATTGATCCTCTTCCATGAACCTATAAGTTGGTAGCTTGAGTGTTATGGGAGATATAGGTTCTTGAACCTATACTAGAAATAATGGTGATGCTTTGATAGCTTGTTTGACTCTATTTCTATCTACCTAAAGGGCATACTTAAGTAGCTTGTGCCATGTTCTTGGTTTATCAACTACATACTTCTTTATGGATTTCATCAAGTTCTTATGCATTGATGTTGATGCCCCATTACCTTAAGGATAATGGTTGGATGAGAACTTGAGAATAATGTTATTGTCATTTTTCCACTTAGTCATCTCAATGGATACAAAGGTAGATCCATTATAATAGACTAAAGATATAGGTGTCTCAAACCTTATGCATATGTTCTCTTCTAAAAAATTGATCACCTCTTTAGTATTAAAGTACTTGGTTGCTATTAATTTAGTCAATATAATGAAGTAGTCAGTAATAGTCATAACATACTTGTGACCATCGAAGGAATTAAGGTGATGAGCATCATGAAATCTAGTCCCCATTGGGCAAAGGGTTTATCAATCATTATTGACTTTAGTGGCATGGTTAACTTGGGATCTTTGGTGTTGATGACTTGACATAAGTGGAATTTCTCACATGCTTATGAGCATCTTTCAAGATATTAGGCCAATAGTAATTAGACCTCAGGATCTTATAGGTTATTGTCCTTTTAGATGGATGTCTACTTCCTAGATTTTCATGGAAAGTGCTCAAGATCTCAGTTGCCTCTTCCTTGGAAACACAACTTAGGTAAATGCCTTCAAAAAATTTCATGTATAATACTCTATCCTTGATCAAAAAATGAGATGCCATGAGCCTTAAAGCTCTATTTTGCTTTCTACTTAACCTTGCAGGATAATAGCCATTAATTAGTAAATGAAAAATAAGATCATACAAATCATTAGGCTGAAATTTTTGTTGTTCTATCTGCATGACACTCAGTTTGGGATTAGTATTGGCAATCAACTAAATTAAACCTTGGAATCTTACCAAATTTTTAGTCTTTATCTTTAGATCATATTCTTGGAGGACAAACATCCACTTACCTCTCCTTTATCCAAGTTCACATTGACTAAGAATGAGATTAGTGGTAGGGTTCAGTAGTGTTACATGTACCTTATTTCTAAGGATATAATGCCTAAATTTCTTCACTACCTTGACCAGAGCACATGTTTTTTTATAATTAAGAGAATAATTCAATTCATCATTTTAAAAATTAGTCCTCATGAAAGCAATAGGATGATCACATCCATCTATCTTTTGAGTTAGGATAACTACAATTGTATGGTTAGAAGAAAAAAAGTAAAGATATAAGTATTTAGTAAAGTCTATACTTATCAGCATATGGAATTGTCCAATTTCTTCTTTGATTTCCTTGAAGGCCTTATTGATCTCCTCATTCCATATGATCTTGACATCTTTCTTCAACATGTCACTCAATGGCTTCATAATCTCCGTAAAACTAGAAATGAACTTTCTCACAAAGTTAATTTTACCAAAAAAAGACTTTAGTTCCTTCCTACTATTAGGGGGTTCTATATTTGATTTTGCATTTACTCTACTTGGGTCTATAGAGATCCCCTCCTTAGTTATAACATGCCCTAATAATTTTCCCTCAGTTACACAAAAAATGATTTTCTTTGGTTTAAGGGAAATTCCATACCTTATAGACCTTTCAAAGACTTGTTTCAAGTGTATAATGTGATCTTCCATGTTCTTTGAAAAGATAATCAAATCATCCATGTAAATAATAATGCATTTACCTATGAATCCTTGGAGTTCATGGTCCATTGCTCTTTGAAGGTTTTCACCTATATTTATCAATCCAAAAAGCACTCTCTTATAGGCAAAAGTGCCCCACTTAATCTTAAATGTAGTCTTCATTATATCTTCCTTATTCACTGGCACCTAATTACACCCCAAAAATCCATCAAAAAAATATATCATAGTATAACTAGAAACAATTTGGATTACTCGGTCAAGAGAAGATAGAGGTAATTATCCTTTTCAAATGCTCTATTTAGATCTCTAAAATAAATGCACAATCTAATTTCACCATTTTTATTCCTGACTAGTAATAAGTTAGCTACCCAAGTTGAGTGTCTAATGGGAAACACTATTTTAGCATCTAGTAACTTCTTGACCTCTTTATATATCATTAGTTCTAGGATAGGGTTGACTAGATTTTATTTTTACCTAAATGGATTATAGGCTTCTTTTAGAGGTATGGTGTGGGTTATGACCATAGGATCAAAGATCTTTAAGTCATCATAGGACCATATAATTACATCCTTATACTTGGTCAACAAATATTTGGCTCTCTTGGTTTCAATGCTTGTATAGGCTATACCAATGTTCACCAATTGAGATTAACCTTGGGAACCCAAGTCAACCACATTGTATTCCTTCCCATATACCTTGGGGATATTTATAGTCTCAACTAGTTTTTTAGAATTGAACAGTCTTTCTAAGGTTATCATCCTTTTGGGGATCTTATTGTCACTTGACTAAATGACCTTGTCATCAAGTTTGCCTTCAAATTTATCATCATCAAGGGTATTTTCATTGACCTCATTAATGATGTGAGTCTCAAATACTCCTGAGCTTATCATGAAGTATAGATCTATTGATCATCATTGAATACTTGTAAATGGTTGACATTATCTAGCACTGAGGGACATGGGACTAATTCAATGGTAAGGCTTTGTAACTTAGAACATTATTTGGGAAAAAGGTTAGTTATAGTTGAAGTAAGTTCATCAATATCCTTATTTTAATCCCTAAGGATTGACATAATGTTGAAAGCATCAAAACATTCAATTAAGTCCCACACTCTACATTTATATTTCTTAAGATAAAGCAACTTGTATTGATATTTATTCTTGACTTGATTAAATACTAGTTTAGAATCACCAAAAACTAATAGTTCTTTAACCTTATGTTTGATTTACAAACTATAATCTAAGAATAAGTGTTTCATACTATATGAGATTGTTATTGAAATGGAATTATAGTTTGTAATAGGAATTGTATTATTTTTTAATGGGAATGATTACCACTCCTACTCTAGAACCTGATTTGCATCTATCACTATCAAAATATAGCTTCCATAATCTAGGCATAGTATGAGAAATTTTGGAGTTACAAACCTTTGTGGTATCAAGATTATAAAAACCTAAATCTAAGTTAACCATGCTGAGCCTCTCATTGGTTACATTGTACTCAGTGATCATATGCTTCATTTTGGGCTCCCTTTCTATGTTGATCTAATTTGGATCTCATTTTCATGGAAGCCACATGTGGGAATAGTTAGTAGACATATAACCATTTAAAGATCTGGTCTAGTCTCTACTTAATAACATCTCATATGCATTAAGAATATCCACCATTTGGATGTTAATGAGATATTGTATCCTTGGTTTAGAATAAATCTACATGTGAACATTCAACAATTCACCAATCACTTTGAATTTTGATTTATCTAATTGAGTTACAAATCTATTAGATTTAATGGGAGTCAAACCTAATTACTCATAAATTCCTTTAGGCATAATATTTGTAGATGTACCAGAGTCTAACAAATAATTATGAAAATTATTACCAAAGATCCTAACTATAATTAGGAAAGGTGGAACATCTACCTTACTTTTGTGTATTATAACGTTAACATGTATAGTCTTTTAAGACTTACTGGGTTTCTTAGACAAAGATTCCAACAATAGATACCTTTGTTTTTTAATCTAAGTCAAATCATGTATGGTAATGTTATCTTTGATCTTTTTCATGTCGATTACTATATTATATTCAGTCCTATTAGTATAATTAGATACATCAGCACTAGGTTTAGAGGTGCTTCCCTTAGGAGGCTCTGGATTGTTGCCTGATGTAGTATCAAGATGAGTATCAAAGTTATTTAATGGAATTAAGGTATTCAAAGGTTGTTTATGATCCTTTTTACTTAGAGGATAAGTCTTCTTTAGATATTTCTAAAAAGCATGAATCTCTTCAGGGACATCCTCAGGCTCATTCTCTTCTTGGAATGGGAACTCAAGTGTATCCACCATGAGAGTTGAATCAGTATATTTAGATGACCTTAAAAAAAATGAGGTACCTTCACCATTTTATTTATTAGGGACAATTTCAAAAGTATCTAACTCTTCTTAAAAAGATTCAAAAGTATTATAAAACTCTATATAATCTAATTCACCATGATTTGAAGTACAATGAAATCTACAATAATCAAGCAAAGCAACATCACCAAGATTTATATTGGGCACATTCTTATTGGTATATGACTCATTATAATGGATATTTTTGTTTCTATTTTTGAAATTTGTTTAAATTCCTATTGAATCTTTGGAAAGAGAAGTTCTTATTAGATCTTTCTCTAGTATTGCCAACTTGCTTTTGTAGTTGAATGAAATTAGTAATTAGCTTTTGAATCATCTTCAAGATAAAATCATTCTCATTCTTTGGTACCTCATAATTATTAACTTGAGTAATATTACTAGTTTTAGGCATCAAATCTCTCTAGTCTTGTGGATGAGATCCATTGGTAGAGTTGTTCAAGAATCCCAAATTTTGGCTAGGATGTGCATGGTTCAAAGGTAATTGGTTTAGAATTAGAATTTGATTTAAGGAAAGAATATTTTGATTGACATTAGGAATGACATTTAGAATAATAAAATTTGTATTAATATTGGGAATATTGTATGCCATTTGGCCCTGGGGTTGCATTTGATCATTAATGATCATAACTTTAATATAAGTTAAGGTTAATGTTTTAATGACCTAAACAGATCTTTTGAGAAACACAAAAGTCATAAGTTCCAAGGAACCTTGTATATTTATAAGTCTTGAGCCTCATTAGGTATAGAAGGAGCTATGGATATGATATAGATTTTATGGAATCTATCTTTAAATGCTCTTATGGGCTCATTTCAGTCTCTTTTGATTGTGGTAAACTATTGGTAAAAGACACAAGGACTAATGATTTTTCCAAACTAATCAATGAGGTAATTATTAAAATAATTCCAAATAGCTATGTAGTTTTAAGGAATATTAAGGAACCATTCATATACAACATCTTTTAAAGCAAATGGAAACAATCTGCATGTTACATCTTCATGAACAATATTTAAAATTAGTAAAAAAGATTTAAAGCTTTTAATGTGTTCTTCCATAATTAAAACACTATTAGGACCAAAAGTAGGTAAATAATTTTTAGGATTATGAGGAAGTTCATGTACCACACCTGACACATTGATCGAAGAACCACCTAGCCAAGCCATACCTTGATATGGATTTAACATAGGAACACCCTAAATTGGTGAAGTTGGTTGAGACTTTGAAAGTCTATGCTTACATTTTTTATGCCTAGCTCTCCTATGCACTTCTAATGAAAGGAGGGGAACCCTTGTCTCTAAACATGACTTGGTCCTTATCTTTGGCAATTCTATCTTGAGAGCTTTGAACCCTATTTTAAATATAATGTGTAAGTCTTATATTTACAAATAATGATGATCAAACTTGCACATTAAGCAAATTTTTCATGAATATGTATAAATAATTGCAAAGGACATCAATCTTTAAATAAAATAGCTCAAAGATATGTCTAAATACATGAATATGAAATATATTTACTCGTTAAGTTCAAATAAACTTAAATTTTCAAAGGATCTATAGATATTTAGAAAAAATAGCTATTACTAACCTCAAACTCATTGGATTCACAAATCTCAAACTATCTTTACCACAATTACTCATGGATCTTCAAAGAATAACCATATTTATCTAAATAAGCAAAAAGATGTGTATGAAACCACCAAGATCAATGATATTTACACAAATATGTAAATAATACATCAATATTTGAACATAATTCATCAAAATTAGTAAATAAATTGCAATTTTAAAAAGATTTAACTCACGCTCATTATAAGACTAATTGTTGATACCTAAATATGTATCACTAAGTCAAAATATAGTGTTTAATAAACACTTCTCTTTTTTGGATTTAAAGAATCCATTACATGAGTTTCATGTTGTGATAATCCTACTATATTTGGTAGAATAGAGGTACAAAAAATAACTATTTCACAAATTTATATTAGTTGGTGGTTGGGACCCACCATGGCTCAATAGTTAATCTTTGATTTTGGGGATGATCTATGATATTTAAAGTGAATTACGATCAAAACCTAAGTCTATAGCTAAACTAATATATATGTTCATAATGAAGCTAAACTAAGGTGAATTGATTAAAAAAGAGCAAAAAGATGGGTAGGGCATAAAAGAGAAGTGTTGTTGATCTTTGCTTTTAACATTATGAAAAAGTTCCAATTTCATCTAAACATGAATTTAACCAATGTATGACATGAAGTAGCATAGGCTCAAATCCTATTACACATTAGGCAAATATCTAAGGATAGCATGAAATAGTGAAAATAAGGACCAAATTTATTTTAAAGATTCACCCCTACAACTAAACAACATTAGCGTATATGCAAAAAAGGTTAAAAAATGAAGTAAACCTTAGAAATTTCAACTAATATAGTATAAACACAAATTAAAAACTCTACACTTAAAGATGCACATTCAAAATTCACAAGAACCATTCAAATCTAAAGATAAGAATAAATAAATGAGATAGAAACCATGATAACAATTCACACAAGCAAATGTGGACAAACTTTGTAGAATTCCTTGCTTATATTCATTTTCTCAAAAGTTAAAAATAGGTTTTTGGCTCCAAAAACTTTCTCCCTTTTATAATTAGTAATACCTCTTTATATATACAATTCATGAGGTATGTTGATTAGTAATGACAAATTACATTTGCACATGTGTATAGGATAGTTGTCCTTTCTAATAGATTTTAGAAAAAATAACATTTTATAATATGCTGATCTATAGGAAATGTACTTTATAAGCTATACATTCCTTTACAAAAAAAATATTCTATTTCAAAAATATATAATGTTAGTTACAAAAGGATATTCCTAATCTAACTAACTTTGGGATCCTAGTACTGTTGTAGCCTTCTGCCTTCCTTGCAAGATATATATTCTGTAATGTTTCTTGTTGATCAAATGGAGGTCCATAATGGATCTCATGAACAACTCCCTTTCTTAATCTCCCAAGTTATTGAGGTCATTTTTAGCTCTTTCCAAGGCATGTTTGATGCTCTTAACATCACTTGTCTTCTCTTTAGACGACAACAATAGGCACATGATCTCCTTATCATCATCCCATATATTTGTTTGGCATTGGTTCCTTACTTTTTTCATGAATTGAAAATTTATATGATTGGACTCCTCATCAATGATAATGTCCAAAGGACTAAGTGAGGTTGGATCTTTGATTAATCTGTCTAATATGTGTAGTATCTTAGCTTCCTATTGTTTGAGGTCCTTAGAGATGTAGTCCATCTACTTGGACTAGCTACTTAGGGATTTGATCTTATTCACTAATATATCCAAATCCATGTTTAGATGGGATAGACTAACTATTCTAAATTTAGGTATTTGGTTATTGGTTAAGGCTTTGATCAAATCCTTTACTTGATAACTAATAGCCTACCATTAGCCAACTTAGTCTATAACAATTAATTTTTTATTACTTACTATATCTTGTTTGGTTTTGAATGACTTTAAGGAATTGAATAAGTTAATCATGAAGTCCTAAAATATCTTGAATCTATCTTCTTAGATTGACAATATGGTAGTATATTCTAAATTCTTTTATTATTGCATCATGCCTTTGATGATAGCTTGTAATTGATCAGATTGTGCTTGAGCCAACTTCAATGGGTCCTTTTTAAAACTAAGAACCTCACTAAGCCTTTATACTTCTATTGGAGTCAAACCAATGAGTGGTTACACTTTTTAAAAGGTGAATTACTCTCCAGCAATCATGGCTTTCTTTTTTATCACTCTTTCCAAGTTAGTGGTCTCTAGAGTAAATTGAACCCCCACTAATGATTGAGTCACTTTTGGAGCTGGGGATTTTATTTATGCTCTACCTAATGCTCTTGGGTTAGCCATACTTTTTTCCTCTTCCTTTTTATAGATCAATAATCCATGGTTTAATCTCTTCATGCATAATGATGTTGAAAAAAAAAATATTACCCAAAGATGGTGTAGAGCAGGGACTTTTTGCAATTTGCCATAGTGGTCATGAATTTGTTGAAATTTCTCACTAGTGTTCTACACTTTTATTCTAGATTGAATTATTATTACACAGATGATAATTCAACTTGATTAGGCTTGATTATGATCAATAAAGGGTTTAATTAGGGATTTATTACATACTATGGCTCTTTTAAAGGTCTTATTAATGCATTAATGGTGGCATCTAATTCAAATGGTGAGATTTATGGCTTACCTATGGCATTTTTGTGGCATTTTTCTCATTACTATTCAAAAATTGATTGTTATCTTTTGAAAATTTCACCTTAATCTTGTACCATTGGATTATCTTAAATTGGATTAATGAAATTTATTGATCTAAATCTAAGAACTCAAATGCTATTAGTTTCTTGTTTTGTTCCCTATGGTTATGACACTTGTCACTTCTGCATTCAATTTGAGCTTTACTAAAATGTCAACATTGATCTAACATCATTGATCTCATTTACATGGATCAATCACTCTCCATCGATATTGATATACATAATTATACCTCCTACTCCATAGACTATTGATTGAAATGTGTACACTCATCCACATACTATTGATCTTTGAAAGATGCTTGAGATTTAATTTATGGCTTGTGGTTATGCCACATATCATATCCACATTCATCTTTGAGGCTTTTGAATTTTCAACCTTCATCACATATTATTAGATCTTATTTGGTTGGATCAATGTTCTTCATTAGATTTTGATCTAAGGGGTGGAACACCATTGACTACTCAATGTTATTTTAATAATATTGTGACACTTGTTACTTTCTCATTGTCTTAAGGCTCCATTAAAGCTTTGACTTGCACACACTATTGGATATCCATTGTTTAGGTAAATGTGCATCATCGATTAAAGCTCTTGACTTGTTGACTTTATATGTACCACTAGATCTTGATCACCTAAGAAAAGGTGGACCATTGATCCTGTGGATGAAAATGATATTTAAGTCAGGGCTGGGAAAATAAAGAACTTAGCAAAAAGTTTTCCAGCTATTGTTTTTTCATGTTAATAAACATGGTTAAGACCTTAGGATAAACATTTTAAGCTAAGTTTTAAACATGATAAAGGGGATCCTATGAATAATAAAAAGATGGCATAAAGTCTTAGGATAAGGCTTTTAGATAAAGACTAAAACATAACAAAAGGACCTAGTAGTTAGTTAGACCATGTGTAAATAAAAGGGACCAAGGGGGCTTAGGACATAAAGGGATCAAACATAAAAAAATTAGACTAAGTTTTGGTCATGTTAATAAATGCAACTAAACCTTGGGATAAAAATTAAACTAATTCCATGGCATGATTAATCATTCTCACATAAATTGTTCTCACCAAATTTGAATTTGATTCAAAAGATCAACTATCTGATAGTGTTATCGTATCTCAAAAACCACTTTATTCTAATAACTCAAATAATACATGTCATGAAGAATGGTATAGGGTTAGATAAAAAAATATTTCCACTTAAAATGGTTCTATAGATATTTGGATCATAGGGTAATTTGAATGAGGGTTTTGGGATGCTTTCAGTTTGATTTTCAATAGACCAAAGGCTAGTAAAAAGCCATATTGATATCAAAATCATTAAACACAGGCATTGCCCATTCCAAATGGACTCCATTAGAGCTACAATATGAAACATAAAGATATAATGTTATCAAATTTATGAAATATTAAATCAAAATTATGAAAAAATATGCCAATCAAATTAGGTTTGAATGATCTTCAAATAAAGGCAATGTGCAAAAATTCTAGTGGTATTCTAATCAATTGAATTTTCAATTTTAAGGTACAAATTTGCACAATTTAAAACAAAGGTCCCCTTTTTTTAGAAATGGGGGTATGTTGACCTCAACAAAGGCCCTATATTAATGTAGTTCTCCCCCTTGTCAGGATCTTACTCCACCAATAGAGCACATATGATTAATTCTTGTATTAGCAACTAAACACAAAATTTAACCAGAATCAATAAGTAACTAGAAATATGAAACAACATAGGAATATGAGAGACAATACACAATTGTATTAATAATCACTTAGAAGAATATACAATAAAGAAGATGCCACTTCTTCTTCCACCTCAAAGGTTCGCCACACCTCAAGACCTTCTTCCCTCTCTCTCTCGGTCCCAACAATCAACTCCAATATAGAATTGATGTTCACCTCTCCAACTAGTCAGTAACACGCTTCCAGTATACCAAGTACACAACCGTACTCTAAGTAGATCTCCTGCTCTTTGCTGCTACCTACAAATCACTAGACCTTACTCACCATTATAGATCTCCAAAAGAATCCATGCTAATCTGCTGACTAAGATCATACAAATATGAAGAACCCTTCTGATTCTCCAAACTAGCACCCACTCTTGGTACTATGGCACTAGGAGGAACACACCATTGCTCTCCTCTCTCAGAAGGAGCTTATTTTGCTCTCTTACTCTCTAGTTACAAGTTTACAATACAACCCATGAGTCCATATATAGATCTCATGCTTACAATAATTAGACTATCTTAATTACAATAATTAGACACGTAACTCAAGACTATGACTAGCTTTTAACATGCAAACTAACAGTCCAAAAATAGACTCTCCAAAATCAACATGCAAACTGCATGTTCATGTACAGGCTACCGACATCAGCTCCTCCACGACCGATGTCAGCCGACAGGTGATCGACGTTGGTAACTTCTTTAATGTTGTTTGATCAACGTCAGTTGATCAGACTGATGTTAGTTGCCCTGCAACTCATTCTACAACTCTCTGCAACCTCTGCAAGCTCCGTGACTTCTCTTGTTTGCATCCTGGTGAAGCTTTTAGCTCTACAACCTAACACCCCTTATGTGGGCACGTGTGTGAATAATTATGTAATATACTATATGTGAGTGAATTTAGTGATATAACTTGTAACTTAACTAATAATACTCATGGGTTGTCCTTTGATTGCTTAAAACTTGTAAGAATACTAATTCTATTATTTCTATAAACATAGGTAGTATAACTTAGTTTTGATAATGATTGTATGAGATTGATAGGTGATTTTCATGGTAGTTACTAGATGGATAAATGAGTGGGATTTGTTATGTATTTATATAACCCCATTCAATATTATCTCACAAAAGGGTTAATTAAGAAAAATAGGCCTACCAATCCATATCTAAATATTTACAAATTTGAGTGTTTTTTAGGTATAATTACTAGTATTAGATCTGGGACACTAACATCAATGATAGTTTCTTAGTCTAGACACTAGTGTCTTGGTAGAGAATTATTAAAGATCTACAATTCATTGTAATATATCAATCAAATTTAAAAATACTATGGTCTAGAGGTGATTTGGGTAATCAAAATATTAGAGGAGACTATAGGATAAGAATTTAGGCACAATGAAATAAAAAATGTGAGCCTTTCAACAACAAAAAGGTCCTAAAATAAAGGGTTAATCCATGAGTGATATTTTTCAAGTGTATAAGACTACTTTATCATATAAAATACATTTTTTAAATATACATTTTCCCTTCCTTTAATATATTAATGTATAAGGATAAAATTACTAGGTTAAATAGAAATAAATGTGTATTATGGTGTGTAAAACACACATTTACTTGACTTGATCCCCATTTTAATTTTTTTTTGTGTATTTAATACAACTAAGACCATTTTATAGTGTAATTAGTTCATATAATCTAAAAATTGAATGATTGAAATACCTAAAAAAAAAGAGAGCAAGGTGTAGAATAAGAATCCAAAGGGGGTTAACTAATTTTTAGTGAATGAAATACAAAAACAACTTGAATAACTAAAACTTTAAACCTATTCCCTAGGGTGAGATAATATTACCAAAAAAGAATCAAATAGAATAAAAATAAAAGCATTTACCTTCCTTGAAGACCCCACTTGTTAACCAATTTGAAAAGGCATGAGCTCAACTTGTGAACTAATAGTGTTTAACAATGGTGAATCCACATATGGGCATAATTTATACTTGTACACTTGAGGTATTGGCTTGGCCTGGTTGAATAATATTTTGATAAATTGATAAGATTTGGCATAATAAGTTTACTTTTTGAATCATGTCTACAATGTAGGTGAAGGTCTCAATTTTTAGACTTGGTAAAATGATGAGAAACATTCCTATCAAGATGAGGATCAAGAGCCCAATATTAATAAAATTTGGTAGACCAAGTGCATTAAATTTTGGAATTAGTATTGAACTTATGAGTCATGGCTCAACATTCTTGATATTTGTTGCATTTATGTTGATATTTTATAATTTTTACTTTTATGATTGATGATGTCACCTTTCAAATATTTTGTCAAATTTATAAATTTATATATTCATCTAGTTTCTATGGACTTTTCCCTTAACTATTTGATTTTATTTTCTTAGTTAAGTAATCTTAATTAACCATTTTCTAGTTTTTAGAATATGATAAGTTATCTCATACAAGTGGTTGAAAATGTCAATTTGTTATATTTTAATTTTATGAGAGATGAATTAGAGGAATTTTATGATAGTGTATGATGTATTTCCCCAATTAGGGATACAATGACATAATTCAATATGTTTACATCTACTTTGAGAAATAATTTGGGATACTTTAGTGATTTCTAGGCTTAATTTGTATTATTTAATAGAAAGTATTATAATAACTATTTAGGCACACAAGTATTAAAAATAAAGTGTTTAATTTTTTCCCTATTTGAAAAGATGTTTCAAGACATGAAATGAAGTAAAAAATTTGCAAATAATTAAAAAATTGCCAACACTATCATAATAATGATTGAAAATAAAGATGCCCCAAGATATATTTGAGAAGCTAATAATTCCTCCTTGAGGGAGTGGCCTTAAATAAATAATATTGATGAATGTGCCCTTGAAAAGGATAAAATGAATGAGAATAAAAGTGTAATTGACCCATGGATAATATTAATTTGTAGGATCTAATGTGCTCACACTTTGATTTCTAATGGTTAACAAGAATATAATTGGCCTTAATGCAAGGAGAAGTAGGAAAGATACATCCCAAGATAAGTGGCACACTTTAACATACCCAAAACAAACAAAAATATATGATATTAGGATTTATTTATCCCAAAACAAGTTGTAAAATTTGATTTTCCTAAAAGAGGATGAAAGTTTCAAGGAGGGTAGGTTTGATCATTGATCAGTGTAAATGATTTTCCCTAGTAGAGTAGATTTATGTTTTTAAAAACTGATTGAGGAATTAATTGAGTGGTAAACATAACAGGTGCATATGTAGGCACGAGGGTATAAAAACTTTTCAAATAATGAATAATCCAAAAAACACTAGGCATACAATAATGCCCCAATGATGATGAAATAAATGATTGGAAGAACACAAATAATGATTAGAAGAATTATGTGATAATGATGAATGTGAAGAATAATTGATCAATATGTATGATTTTATTGTACCTACTAACTCAAAGATTCATGTCCTAATTAGAATTGATACAACCATAAAGATGATTGGTTTTGATTTGATCAATGAATACTATGATGATATAAAAGGATAATGACTCTTTATATGCACTCATTTATAGATATATTAGGAATAACATATATGTAGTCATGTGGTCAAGTTGATTATGGTGTAGATTGGTAGATAAGGATAATTTTGCTACAACATTACTTATCAGACACTTAATTTTTTATATTTCATAAAATGGGATGAACCATAATATAAAACATCATGATGATAGGGCCATGATGTGCATAAGGACTAACCCCTGATCTAATAAACAATTGAAAAAAATGCACCAACAATAAAAACAATGATGATGATGATGATGATGATGATGATGATGATGATGATGATGATGATGATGATGATGATGATGATGATGATGATGATGATGTTGATGATGGATTGACTCAAGTATAATTGCATGATAAGGGATACCAAAATTATGAACTTGTTGGGAAAATATACTGAGTCAAGGAGATAAAAAGAAAAAGGAAATAAGTAATAAATAAAATAAACAAGCAAACATAAATCAAATAGAAAGCATCAATACAGTTAATGAATCATGTGTTTTATTCTCTTCTAATTTAGTGTGTGTGTGGACATGAGGCATTACACTTAGATACTCTAATCTAAAATGCAAAGGGAAAAATAGAAGATGACATGATAATGTGAAAAATAGGTGGAATAGAATAATAATGAAGGGGTGGTTGAGCTACCTCCAAATGCCCTATGAAAATAGACACTACCTACATAGTCTATGTGGACCTCAAGTCAAATGTAGATCTCCAAAGAATATGGATAGATGAAAAGTGATGATAAATAGACATGAGTGATTTAATTAAGGAAGAAAATAGTTATGAGTCATAAAATAATGATAGTATAGGTAAAGGTATCTCATTAAATGGTGCGATCATAAGAAAAGATTACTTAAAAAATAGTGAGAGCATAAGACACTGATTTCTCACAAAATAGTGAGAGTGTAAAGGGAAAATTGGGGTAAAATAAAATGGGAATGGAATTAACTAAGCTAACTTGAGATTTATCATGCATCCAAGGGCTACCTACATAGTCTGTATGGACCTTAGGCTGATGTAGTTTTCCTAGAAATGGGAGGATAATGATAAATGGAAATAATAAGTGTAAATTATTGGGAATAGATAATAGCGTCCCACCTAGAATAGGACCCAGATCCACTTGTGAACATGATGAAAAAAGGGGAAAATATTTTATGGATTTATATCTCTTGGATATTTCAAACCTTTTTTAAATTTTAATTTTTTAGGATTTTTGGTTATTTTTAATGTTTTTGTGTTTTTTGGAAAAATGAAATCAAGGGAATATTCACAAATGTATAAATAAATATCTATAAAAGGAAAAAGACCCTTAGGTAGGGGCTCAAAAAATAGCTAAACTGGCTGAAATAATATCACCAAGAACCAACAACAAAATCTGAGGTAAAAGGAATACCAAGCAACAACAAATAGGAATATGAAGGCACACAAATATAGGGAATGTAATGAGAAAAAGTGAAGAGAATCCACCTCAAGGAACTACCAAATAAGAGAAACATATATTGACATACCTTGACACACTTATCTATATAGAGGTTATTGAAGTTCATCAATTTGAAATGCTTTATGAAATTATCTTTGGGTATATGTTTATCACCTATTGGTTGCAATCAATATCATGATGATAATAAGAAATGTGAGGAAAGACAAGAACAACCTACAGAATGGTAAAAAAAGGGAAATGGTTGAATGTGAAATGGATGACCCTAAGTAAGGGATCTCATAGACAATGGTTTAAGCCAGTCAAGTATAAAAAAATTTGAGATATAAAATGTTAATAGTCTCCAAAAAATATTCCCCATAACCGTAATTTGTAGTAATAATGTATGGACCCAACTAATTTGCCTCAAACTTTCTTTTCTTTTTATTCTTGAAATTGATATTCTTCTGATTTTAATTTATAAATAAATCACCAATTTCAAACTCTATAGTAAAATTATGTTTGTTGTAACTATGGTGTAGGTACTTTTGATAGACTCTCAAATGGTTTAATATGGCTAGCCATTTATCATATAAGAGCTATAGCTCTTGTAATCTAGTGACTTTCTTGTCTTCATCACGGATTATTTATATAAGTATATTCATAGATAGGGAACCTCAATATCTATAGGGATTATAACCTTAGATCCAAAAATAAGAGAATATGGTGTGGCACCTGTAGGTGTATGAGTAATAGTAAAGTAATCCCACAAGGCTGGGAATAATTACAAGTGTCAATCACAACTAGAATAATTGATAACTTTATTAAGAATATTAATAATGGTTTAAATAGACACCTTAGCTTGGATATTACCTCGAGGTAAATAGGGGTGGATCTTTTATGTTGAATATGAAAATGGGTACAAAGGGATTTTACATCCTTATTTTTGAATGATCCATCATTATCAGATATATTGGTGAAAAGGATGTCATAGCAATATATGAGGTGGTAATAAATGAATTTGTAAATATTCTTTTAAGTTACTTAAATGAGATTAATTTCCTCTATCCACTTAGTAAAATATTATGTAGTATTGAGGATATGCTTGTGGCCATTAGAGGAAGTGGGGTTTATTTTCACTATGAGATAGAGTCCCCATGTCCAAAACATCCAAGGAGTTGTGATCATCTAAATCTCTTTTGAAGGAGTATGGATTAAATCACCCTATTTTTGATAGGAAATGCATTTCTTGACAAAATTACAAGAATTTATCTCCATTATTTTCCAATAATACCCTATTTAAAGGATTTTCTTGACTAAGACCACATTACAAGTATGGGCCCCATAAATTTATTTGTGTACATCTTTAAGTGTTAATTAGGATTATCTTGAATTTAAATAATGAATAAATATTACATCATATTCTTTAAAATAGAGTGTGCCACCAAGTAAGGTATAACAAGAGTCATTATGAATGAAGGATTTGTTTTGGTTTCATGTTAGGTTAATAAGGAGAATTTTGTCTTAGAGATAGGCATATGGGTCTTAGTACCAAGGGGATTTGGGATTATAAATATCACATAAAATATCATAATTTTAATGTACATGAGTTGGTTGAATGAGGTTCTCAATAATAAATTGATACTCTTTGACATTTTTAGCCACTACTATCATGGAGCCAATTGTTCCAATATAGTATCTACTAAAACTAAAGATATTTAAAATGTTGTTTGAGGTTTTTGACCATAAATTTTTATGGTACTAAATTATCATCTTTGTTTTCATATTATTTTGTATCCTGATTAATGATCAATTTGGAATCCCTATATATGATCAACTACTGAAAGTTTCATTGTATAATTAGATGAAGTCTTACAATGAGTGCCTCATATATTGACTTATTTTTGGTGTAGTGAAAGCCAATATAAAATTCTTAGGAATGAGATCCCATTGGGGTGAGATGAAAATGATGCCAACCCTACATCCATGGGAGGTGAATGAGTTGTCCAAATAAAATTCCCACTATTTGGTTTTAATAACTGCTTCTTCTAGATTCAATTTTGACTCATTTGGGAAATCAAAAGTGAGTGGCTTAGTATCTAATAAAGGAGCTTAAACATTTTTATTTTCATGGAATTTCACCTCAATGAATTTTTAGTTTTGTTATTAAATATCAAATTCACTCAATAAAATTACCCATTTAGACATGCCTCATGTCATAGTTGACTTTGATAAGAGATAATTGAGGTAATCAATCTTGGATATAACAATGTCTTTTTATTTAACATATAGTTTCGTACTTTTTGAGAAGTGAACACCATTTATAAACAAAACTTTTTCATTGGTGAATAATTATATTCATAAGTTACACGTGTCTTTCTCAAATAGTAAATTGCATGCTCCCTGCAATGTTCATCATGTTGAACCAAAAGTGACCCAATGCATGTTTTATTACTAAGATGTAAAGGAATAGAGGATTTTGTGGTGTGGTTGTGTCAATACTAATGTATTGGACAAATACATTTTCAATTATTGAAAATATCATTAATAATTTGTGCTCCAATTGAATATGACACCTTTATTCAAGAGGTAAGTAAAAGGTTGACACTGATATGCAAGTTACGAGATGAACTAAAAAATGGACTGAATCTTGCCTTACAAAATATGGAGCTACTTAAGAATAGATGGAGGAGGCATATCCATAATTGATTTAACCTTAGTGGGATAAAATTCAATATCTCTTAATGATATAATAAATACTAATAACTTTCTATAAGTAATGCCAAATATGCACTTCTTAGGATTGAGGTGCACCTTGTACTCAAGAAGTTTCTCTAATAATATTCGTACAACTTCAGGATGTCTTACACATGATTTTGAGTTTGATAAAATTACATCCACATATTCCTCAACAATTTCATGGATCATGTCATGGAATATGATAGTCATGGCACATTGGTAAGTTGTATTGGCAATATTTAAGACAAAAGGAGTGACTTGATAACAAAATGTCCCCCATAGAGTGGTGAATGTTATTTTGTGTTGGTATTAAAGTATAATTTATATCTAATTATATCCTAAGAATATATCCATGATATATAACATATCATACCCTATAATTGAGTTGACTATCATGTCTATATTTGTTAATGGGAAGTCATCCTTAGGGAAAGACTTGTTGTTATCTCTAAAATTAGTACACAAGTGAATCCCATATGGTTTCTTTTTCACTGGTAAAATGTTTTAAATCCATTCTAAGTAATATAATTACCTAATAAAACTTTCTCCTAATAATTTTTATAACTCTTTTTTAACTAGGAAATAAATATGTGGATGAATTTTCTACAACTAATGTTTGATAGGTTTAGCATCAAGATGCACAACAAGGTGATGCAACACTAGAAAAGGATCCAACCCTAACATATCCACATAGGACCATGTAAATATATCCATGAAGTCCTTGAAAATAAAAATAATACATTCGCATTCCTTAGAAGTGAGTGATGCACCTAATTGAATTATCTTTGGATCATCATAAGTGCCAATGTTTAATTATATGGTATATTTCGTAAGGAATGTAGAACCATCTTCAAGAATAATTAGAAATGAATGAAAATGATCTTATTTAACTATTTTTGAGATATAAGACTCACCCATGTAAGAATAATCGATGTCATCCATTTTGGCAATGGAAAATTAACAAAATTGTATAGAAAGTCATGATCCAATTACTCAAATAATCTTTGTTCCTCTAAACTGATGTCAAAACCAACTATAATACTTGGACTTGGAGATAACTAATATTCTTGAGGAATTAAGAAAAATTTCCCATCTAATGGCACCTAAAATAAGTTTTCACCAAATGACTTGTCTTTTTATTTACCTTTTCCCTAATCTAAAGGTGTCTCAAAGAGGTTTTCACCATAGGATCTTGATGTTTTATGTTTTTGTGACAAAAAATGTATGCCTACTCTCTAAAGTAGGAAATAGGGTCTAATGTGAATTTAAATCCTTATTTATGATCACCAATTGTCTACCCATCTTTGATACCCATGAACTCGGTAATGGAATATTCATTCTAAAATGTATCTAATGGTATAATAGAATATTTTTGGTCCCAATCGATTAGGTTAGGATATTGGATGGAAAGGAAAATATGGGATATGATAGAATGAATGGCATTGGTATCAAATATTTTGGTATTGACAATATTATCATTTATGATATAATTAAATGTTGTGTCACTACCAAAAGTTTTTTTTATCATATGTGAAAGTAGTATCAATCTCAAAATCCAAGGGGTCACCTCTAGGTGGTATGAATCCAAGATCTTGATTTACTTTATGTGTTTTTCCAAGAATAGGTTCAAGGATGCTTTGTTATTTTTCCCCTATTCCTTTTTAGTTACAATCTTGATTTCCCATGATTGAATTAAGAATGGGGTATTTAGTGCTCTAGAAACACATAGTAAAACCATCATCACATAGCCAAGATCCTTCAAAATTGGTAGGTCGATCTTGATTTTGTGATGTATCTTTTACAAACACTAATGGTTCCTGTTAATGAGAATTAGGTTTATTTTACCATATCGTGTTGGGCTTGTTAGGGATTTTCATAGGTTTGGGTCTTTTAGAGTATTTGGGAGATTTGAGAAGTACGCCAATGTGGAAAGCATCTTAAATGTTTTATGTGGTAATGCCCATACCTTCAATGATAAAATGAGAGGAAATTACTAATGGAGGTAGATTAGATGAAGTGGATGTAAGGTAACTTGAGTTAATGTAATTGGATTTAAGAGACTCAAGAACAATTTGTTTGTTATTTTTTCCTAAATAATTGGTGTTAGGATAATAATTATAGCTCCCATAATTGTCTTTTGGGTTTTTACAATATTGGTATGAATTTAAATCACCAAGAATAGTGACCTCTAATCTATAATGAGGGAATTGGATACATTGGTGTATCTTCAAGTGGACTACCCATACTTCATGGATACAAGGTAAAATATATATTAATTACATGGAAAAGGGTGTCATGGGTGATAGGCCTAATAATGGTTGGCAAAAAATGGTGTTGATTTACTCTCTTTGCATTGTCTTAGGATCTGATAGTGATGGTGTATACACATAATATTTTCAAACTTTATCAATTATTGATGCTTTCTATCTCTCATGAACCTATTGGGTCTCAATCTCTTTGTGTTCATTCCCTAAGGGTTATACCAAGAAAGGGGTGGGTAGACCATTGGTGGTTTACAAGATTATTATCCCTTTTGCCACTTATTATTAATCCAACCATCTCTTAGAACATTCCCCTAGGATTTAACTCCTCCTTTACACCCTCCTCCAATATTGTACCAACTTCACTAGCCCTTTTCCTAACCTAAATCCCCTTTTGGTAGTTTACATGACTATGTCAACTAGTTTGAACTTGTACTCTTATTGGTAAAACTCATTTAGTTTCTAGGTCAGCTCTTGGCTGACATAGCTTATGACCTAGTGAGTCTTTGTCAATAATGATACTAGGTCGACTGGGTCAACCCTATCGACCAAAAATTTTGGATTGGTTTAGGCTTAGATCTGACTATATAAATACATCCATTCCATAATTATTAGAGAGATATCAAGAGTTATTCATTTTTTCTTCTTTATAATCTAATCTTTTACCATTCTACTTGAGGAGTCTTAGCTTAGGGTTTATACTAGGAGAAGAATCTTATTATGGATAAGTCTTGGATGATTTGGCCTTTCTTAGTGATCCTTACAAATCATAACAACCAATTATGAAACATCTTTGTCCAAGGGGGAGATTGAGTTTGAATGGGTTCATCTTCTAGGTAAATATCTCTAACTTTGCTCCTCTCTTTAGTAGATATAAGTAATATAAGTAATGGATTGTAAATAATATTACTCTTCTTCTCCATGAATTAGGGTCTTACCTATTCATATCTAAATTAGGATTCTCTTATGCATGTTTTTTTTAAAAAAAATTATTAACTCCTATATTGTGCCACAAGCTTTGGTGAGCATTAGATTAGATTTCTTTTCTTTAATTTTTATTAGTATAGTGATATGAAAACATAGGACCTAGTTAGGGTTATTTCATGGGTTTTCTAGACTAAAGGCTTTGGAACCCTCCCTAGTGATATTATTTTGATAAGATATCCCCTAATTAGTTTTAATGGATCCATAATAAGTCATGTTCTTGATTATCTAATGTATCCCCAATCAAAAGTGTAAGTAGGATCTATCTTCTTTGAGTTAGGATTGATTTTTGGATCTAATGCATTTTTTATTGCATATATTTTGTTGAACTTAATGTGAATCTAACCCTTGAAAGTTTTATTTCACACCTTTCATTTCTTTCATTTTATTATTTTTCAATATTTGCAATACTAGATCAATAAGGCTGATATAGTTTCTAATTTGTATGTGCATGTTTAACATAGTCACATCAAAATAACTCTATTCTTTATGTGTAGGTCTTCATTAGATATAGGTTACTAGATCAAACAGGTTGACATAGTACTCATATTCACTTTTAAATAGTAGACTATGTCAAATAGGTTGACTTAGTCCCTTATTAAGCTCTAGAAGAATAACATAGGTCAAACATGTTGACTTAGTATCATATTCTACTTCTAGACAAAAAAATAGGTTGGCTAGGATGGTAAATTTATCTTACAAGTTTCAACATATAGGGAATTGCGTAACTAGGTCAACCTAGTCAACACAATTGATAAAACTTGAAAGAAACATTTAAAGTACTTCAATAAAAATTTTATAATCTTTAGCATCTTCCAACCCACTAAGTTTCCTTTATTTCTCTCTTTCAATTTAGTTATTCCTTATAGTTCTATTTTTTAAAGTTTGCAATCTTCAAAACTATAATCATACAACAAACTAGGTTGACCTCATCGACTATATTTTGTATTGTGTTTTCTATCTAAAAGACTAGGTCAACTTAGTTCTTAAGGAATCTTGATTTTGTAGTATAATAGTGACCCTATCGACTCTATTCTATGATGTTTGCATATATTTTTGTCTAAACTAACTCTTTAATATTCTTAATTTAGGAATTAACAACTATATGCTAGTAATTAATTTACACTGTCATTTTTTTTTTTCATGCATAGAGTAGCTCACATAGTCTAATTAGGTAGTTTTTCAATATAATGATTATTTACACTATTTTTCTCTTTTTTTTCACATTATCAAATCTCATAAAATTCAAAATACATTTAACATTTATCTACCCAAGGCCTACCTACTTGGATTTCATCACCAAGAGGAAATCCAACTTGGTTTTTTGGCCAATTATAAAAATGTGGTTAATGGTATATATTGGCAAATCATCAGACGCCCTTATCATTATGGGATTGTGAAGTGAGGGGGTAAACTCCAATACCAAGCTATTACCATTGCCAACATAGATTCATTTTAGCCTAAACATCCTGAAACCATCCATAGTTTACTTTTTAGTTCCCCACTTTTATCCAAATTTCCTATCACACTTAAAATAACACTTTATAATAAGCTAACAACATTTAGGATGACCACTTAGTTAGCATTTAATTTTTAGTTTGCTGCTTTCTCTCTTTTAATTTTATGCTATATTATAAAAACTTGCATTGGCTAGCATTGGTGCAAGGTTTTGTGTTGGTGCCTCTATTGGATCATACTGATTGACCCAATTGCTTGTGTGTTTACTGTCATTTCTTGCTTTCAAATTACATTGTAAAATATTTCCTTGTTTTCAATACACTATCATTTTATTCAACACAATCTTTTACAAACTATTTTTCTCCTTGACTATAGTACTAAGTTAACTTGGTTGATTCTGTATCTCTTTTACTAGTTAGGTTATAGTACTAGATCAACCTAGTCAACCTTGTATCCTTATTAGACTCTATTTTTCCCAGTTTGTAGTATTAGGTTGACCTAGTTAACTCTATACTCTTATTACTATCATGTCTATCTAAATCAATACACTATTTTTCTTTCCTTAGAATTATTTTCATTTTATTTGAATCATCATGAACTCCCCTATCAGTATCTTCATGGATAAACTGAATCCATTTAGACACTATATGGGGTGCTCTTTTCTTCTTATCTTTTATCTTCATTTCATCCTCTTTTTATCTATTTGGGCATCTTCTAATGCCCATCCACACATTACTCTATATTTTAGGGCATCTGGTGATGCCCACCCACTTATTATTTTATACTTTGGGTCATCTTGTGATGCCCATCCCTACATCTACTTACCCTTTGGGGCATCTTTTTATTCCCACCCTTACTCTCCATTACATGATACTAAATTAATTCAACTTCAAGAAACCTTTTAAGACATAATCTTGTCTCTCACATGCTCATCCTTGAGATAGAGATTATCATAGAATCCTTCCCTTCTTTTAAAACTTTTTGTATTCCATATATCTAACACTTTTTACAAGATACTTACATGGGTCTCACCCTTTACAATAGTTTTCTATTTTCACAAACCTTAGTCATTCATTTTTGGTCTTTTGGTTTCCATTTTTTCATGAGTTGTATTGTAAAACCATGGATAGGACCTAGTATTCCTCATGATGTACTTTTATCCTCTTTTATTTTCTCACTTTCCAAACACTTTTTGACACCCCTTGGGTTTCTTTTTTGTGAGTTGATGTGTAAGACCATGGATAGGACTTGGCCTTCCTCATAAATACCATCTTTTTCTTATCCCCTTTATTTTTTCCAATACTTTTTGGTACTCTCATGGGTTTATCTTTTATGATTTATAGTGTAAGACCATGGATATGACTTGGACTTCCTCATAAAACACCTTCTTATCATTCTTTTTGATATAATGTGTTTTACAATGGTTACAAGTTTTTGATCTTTGTTCTCGGTGTTAACTTTTGCTTCTTTTGTAGATAAATTTTGTAAATAATCTATGTTAGCATGTTTTCCTACATTTCCTTCGATCTTATAATAAGGAATCATAATTCACTATCATTTTATCCCTTATTCACCTTTTGTCACATTTTTTGTGATTTGAAGTAATTTAAATTGTTTCATGTTTCATTCCTCTTGATTTTCTTTCCTTTCAATCCACATTAGATAAACCAAGGTCAAATTCAAAATAACACTTCTATTTCACCTAAATTTATGATACTCTTAGACACCATGCTCTCTAAGTTCACTCTCTTAGCAACCAAGTCCCAAGTATTCAAATTAAAGTCATCTTTAGCACTCATGTTTGGTTTTCAAATCTATATGGAGGAGGAATTGAAAAATTCATTATGAAATTTAAAAACAAAATAATTTAAAACAAAAGGCAATGATATATAAAAGGAAACATACAAATCTCACAAGTCAATATTATAACAAAAGACATGATTACACACACCTCCTATCTCCAATCAAAGCTCAAACTCTATAGTTGGCCTCATAATAGAGATGAGGTCTATTGGGGTGCATTAGGTTATTAGATTAAAATAGGAGAATTCAATAAACTCTATGGTGATACCTACTTTCTCATGAAATTACCCAATCTTCATAGTAGACCAATAGCTCAATAAGGAGTCTTGAAGAATAGGGAACACATTATGGGAAGGTAGGTCCATTTTAATTTTCATGCATATAGATTTCATGGGATGATCTATATACTTCATTTATTGAACTAAAAATTGTGTGTCTAGGATAATTTATTCATATTCTTTAAGGTTGAAAATCCTCTTATTTTGACAAACCTAATATAAGTGTCTGTATTTTGATAAAGATTTCTTCTACCTTGGTTTTTCCTTCATTCTCCCCTCCACCCATTTCATTTCCCCCCTTGACTGGCACATGTGATTCTAAATATGTCTTCCCTCTTATATATTTCCTTCTTCTTCACATATCAAAAACATGATAGTACTACTTTGTTTTAGTTTCATATATCCTTAGAATAAAACAATATGTTTGAGTGACTATGGATTATTTTTTTTACACCATGGCTCTACATTTCTAGACATGCTTTGCTTTCTTTTTACCATTTGTCATTATTTTACCATCCTTTTTTGAAACGCTTGAGTCCATTTCTACTTTCATATATTTTTCCATTGTTGAATGAGGTTAGATTGTTACTTCTCACTCATCAATGTTGTTCTCCCTTTTATGCACCTTTTTTCATTAATGATTGAATAAGGATTGTTACTACTCACTCATAAATGTTGTTTTACTATTTTTCTTGCCCATCTTTGTTTAATTAAGGATTTTTATTGATTTTACATTGATGTTTGATTACCATCCATTTTGACATGTATCCTTGGTTTGACTTGGTGATTTTTTCCTTTCTTACTTAAGGTTTACTTGTTTGAGTTTCTCAGTCTTTAGTATCCTTTAATTTTTGATCACCTAATTTATTATAAATTTTGACTTGGTCATTTGTTCTAACATATCACTTGTCACCCCATCTTTCTAAATTTCCAAGTACATCCTATACATATAACACTAGTTATCTTGGCTTTCCTACATTTATTTTTGTTCTTTAGTTTTGTATTCTTAGATTTATTGAAAATAGTCTCTATGCCCTCCATAATCAAAAATAAAAACACAATAGACAACCATCCAGTGATAAAGGTGATTCAAGGTATGCATCACATTTACTTTTTAGTTATTTTCATTTCTACCATTTACTTTCAGTTATTTTTGCTTTAAAATATTGTAACCTTTTTTAGCCTCAAAATTGTGTCTTATCATGTTTATTTATCAAATCACCATCCCTTGTTACACTTGAGTAAATAATTGTTGAACTTCTAGTGGGGAATATGTATACACAATATTTTCAAACTTTGTCAATTATTGATGTTTTCTATCTAGCTAGAACCCATCAAGTCTCAATCTCTCTAAGTGTATGCCCTAAAGGGTGCACTAGGAAAGGGGTGGGAAAGCCATTGGTGCTTCATAGGATTATTGTCCTTTTTTACACTTATTATAAATATAAAAATCTCGTAAAACATTACCCTAAGCTTTAACTCCTCCTTTGCACACTCCTCCAATCTTTTACCACTTTTACTAGCCTTTTTCTTAACCTAAAACCCCTTTTGATAGTTTACATGACTAGGTTGACTAGTTTAACCTTATAATATTATTGGTAAAACTCATTTAGGCTATAGGTCAGCTCTTGGCTGACCTAGCCCATGACCTAGTGACTTTTGTTAATAACAATACTAGGTTGACTAGGTTAACCCTAACAACTAAAACTTTTGGAAGGGTCTAGGGTTAGATCCACCTATATAAACACATCCATTCCATCATTATTAGAGATATATCAAGATTTATTATTCATTTAAACTATTTATAATCTATTCTTCCACCATTTTACTTGAGGTTTTTTATCTTAGGGTTTCTACTTGGAGGAGAATCTATTCTTATGGAGAAGTCTTGGATACTTTGACCTTTCTTAGTGATCCTTAAAAATCATAATAACATCTTGAAAATCACCTTTGTACAAGTGAGAGATTTATTTTTGATGGGTTCTTCTTTTAGGTAAGTATATATAACTTTTCTCCTCTCTTTAATAGATAGAAGTAGCATACGTAATGCATTTTGAATAATATTACTCTTCTTCTCCATGCATTAGGGTCTTATATATACATAATTAGTATTCTCTTATGCATGATTATTTTCATTTGTTTACTAAACCTCATATTATTCTACAATATTTTGTGAGTACTAGATTATATTTATTTTCTTTACTTGTTATTAGTACAATGAATATGAAAACATAAGACCTAGTTAGGCTTATTGCATGGTTTTTCTTGACTGGAGGCTTTAGAACCCTCCCTAGTGATACTGTTGAGATAAAATATCCCTTAATTAAGTATATTAGATCCATAATTAGTCATGTTCTTGATTATATATTATATCCCCAATTAGAAGTGTAAGTTGGATCTATCTTCTCTGAGATAGGATTGATTTTTGGATCTAATGTATTTTTTATTGCATATAGATAGTGTCTATATTCATATCTATTAATGTATACCCCAAGTGTTAAATCAGTTGAAAAAAATATATATTTAACCCTAAACCATTATTTATGAGAACCCACTTGATTTTATGGTAGGAAATGATGGCTTCAATATACAAAGGATTATTGTGTAAGATACCAAGGGATGACATAACACTTTGATCAAATATAAGTTGCTACCCTAGGAATAAATTTTCCTTAAGGAATTAAAATTTATTAATATCAATGTAAATGTGTACCTTGGACTATTAGATATGGTCATTCAATATTATTATGTGAACTTTTAGTGTATACAAGAGATCTATGATGTAAATTTGTGTAGGTGCATTACTTAACTGTTCACCAATATCATATTGCTTCTCAATAGAATTATGGGATGATTTGGATTTATAGGGTATAGATTATTTAATGGGGTTAGTATTAAAGGAAGGTGAATGGACTTAGAGAGTAACTCTTATACATCTAGTTGGGATTGCATAATTTTTATTTGAGATGTTACCTAAATTAGAGGAATTGGGTGAAGGTTTAGGAATAATAATCTATGAATATTGAGGCAAAACTAAGTTTATTTGACTTAATGGGGAATTACTTAAAGATGAAGGTGGAGGTCCTAAAATATAAAGGATAACACTCTAATGAGTATTAGATGGTGGATGAGGAGTGACCTTAATAGTAAAAACATAGTTATTGGTAACACATCCTATAACATTGCCATAATCATATGTGACATTACAATAATCGATTTGGTTGGCTTGGGAATCATGATATTGACTATAATTGGATTGATTTTGATTATAGACTTGTGCTTTATTCTAATTATTCCTTTTTCCTGATTGTTTTGATTTGGTAAGGAATCTTTGTAGATACCCATGTTCTAATTGGCATTGATATCACTCTTTTCTAACTTGATTTATCCATTTTCCAAAAAATCTTAGATGAAATGTCAGAGTTATACACATATTTAATTCTCATGTCCTTTTACATGATGATAATCATATAAATAATTCTCTTGGTATCATGTTTTCTTCGGCTGACCCTCTAAAAATGGATTTACGATTGGCCAAACAATCATAATAGCCAAAACTAAATCTTGAAATATTACCTCAATAGGATTATCTAGATCACCAAAAACTCTATTTTGAAACTATCCCCTTTGTGGGGGTACCCTTTGTAAGGTGAGTGGTGGATTAGGTAGGGTATCTTGGATAGGCTATGATTGTACTATTCTCACATGTCTTGCTTTTATAACCCCATTTCCAACAACATTATTATTTTTATTAAAAGCCTTAGGATTTTTAAATGTGTTTTATTGAATTGACACTAGAGGTTGGGCTTGCATTTTGTTTTATGAGTATATTTTGACTATTTATTTATCTATTAGTTATTTTTAAATATTTAACCATTTGTTTATAATCTCTTCAAATGTGTTCACATAATGGATTCTTATATTATAGGTTAATTAAACATTCAAATTCCATGTAAAATTACTCATTAACTATTTATCTAGTAAATTATGTAGGAAATGACTAGTTAGGGCCTCCATCTTTGAAAAATGTAGAGAATCTTTCTCCACCATATTATTTAGTATTACAAAAATCAACCATGGTTAACTCATGTTTTATGTTTTATGAGAAATGTCTAATAAATGTTTTTGATAGACCATAAAAATTAGTGATTTATCCTTTTGGAAAATGGAAAAATCACTCATCTTAAATTGAAATAGTGGGTTTATCTCTAACAATCACATATGATGGATCCACTATCCCCACTTTACATATTAGATAATTTAGAAACCTATACAAAGAATGGATTTGAAAAAAAACTTATGTAATTTCAAGCTTTTAAAAAAACCTGTATAAGGATGTGTTAGAATATTATGATGCAATTTCATTCCATCACATTACTTAGATAGAATATTTAGTCAATATTCTAGTCAATGGATTCTAATATCATGACCTTCCTATAAAATGCCATGGAAAATGCATAAATACAAACAAAATTAGCTCATGATTATGTCTATGAAAACATCAAGATGTAATTCTTTAGTGCATAAATCTAATTACAACATGAGTGAAAATCCTCTTCAATATTTTCATTACTACTTAAAATCCTCAACTCCAATACAAAGTATGTTCATTCTCTCTGAAAATTTTTTAATAATGCTTTGATAAAGTTAAGTGACATGACTACATATTGAAATATTTTAATCCATATCAAAAATAATATAGCAAGGATTTCTCAAAATGACCAAAAATGTTATCAACATTAAAGCATCACAAATAAGACATACCCAACAATATAAGTTAGAAGTGCCTTCTTCCTCAAATAATCCAAAAAATATAAACCCATATTGTCTACCCTTAAGCCACCAAGATCTCAAACAAAGGATGAAAAATATCAATTTGTGATATTTTATCCTTCCATGCCTCTACCACCATGGTATAACCTCAATAAGATTTTTGGGTGGCATGATAATATAGGTTATTCTCATGAAATTTTTGTGAGCTCAAGAAACTCACTTATGACCTCATGGTATGTAAGAACTTTAGTCATGAAGATATCACTAAAGAAAATGATCAATCATATATAAAATATTCTAAAACCAGATACAATGAATCTCAATCATAACATCAACATAGAAAAATATAAAAACAAACCCAAAAAAATTCCAATCCTACCATCACATCTATGAATGTTTTTATAAGTGCCACTACAGGAAACAATGATAAATACTAAATTAATATTAAATATGTTAACACAAAAAAAATTCAAATATCAACACAATATTTCTCATAAATATCCTATCAAAAATACTAATAAATCATTTCAATAATGTGTAACACTCATTGGTAAAAAAATTAAAAGTACAACCAATGCAAAATTTAATTATTCACACAATCCACCAATGGAGTCTCAACCTAATGAAAAATATCCTCCTATAATATTAAATAATATTATAATATCCAACCTAAATATTTCTATGGTTCTTACCAAAAGTAAAATCAACATACTTTTTTCTCAAATAACTCAAAATAATGACTTAAAAATTTTCCCTAAGGTAACTTAGGAGAAAATATCATAATCACAACATTTTTCTCATGAAGTAATTGAAATTCATATAATAATCACCATCACTAGGTTAAAATTAACCATCTAGTTAACCTACTTAAGTTCCACCATATATCAAAGTACACAAAATTAAAACCATATATATTCTTCATTCAAATAAAATACTCTATATAGATTTTTGCATGGCTGATATGATTAATGATGAAACTATATACTGAAATGATGAACCCATTTTTTTCATTATTTCATTATAAATGATGTTCAAATGATAAAATTACTTTTAGATGGAGGTTCTATAATTAATGTACCCTTTTTGTGTTAATTAATATTTTATGATGTTATAAACAATCTCTCAATGAAACAAGACTTAATTTTCATGATTTTGTAAAGAACAACCAAAATACACTTGGATGAATTTGAATTCCCCTAATTATAGGACCCAAACTAATATTCACCAAGGTCATGGTTTATGATCTCCCAATTTGTCTTAACCTGTTAAAAGGTTAAACTTGGACTCATCACATGAGAATAGTCACCTATTCCAATATCCAATGCCTAAATTTCATTGAAAAAATATACAAAAATGAATTTTATCCTAATATTGGGATCTCAAATTACTCAATATTAATTTATAATTGTGAATCCCTACAACTAATATTATTATTATCACTCTGTTACCTAAATTCATCAACATGAATCCTAATTTTTAAGTTATTATTGTTAATTCAAATGATGATGAACCAAGAAAGATTTAGATTTTTAATAACAATACCAATTCCAAAAAATACATTTCCAAGTGGCCTCCTTTGTTAATAATATTAAGATACCAATACCTTCCATTATTTTTTGAAGATAGTAAAAAATAACCTCCATATAATGGCAATTAGGCTTCAGAGGCAGAGGATATATTTGAATGTAATGATAATAGGGTTGATAGCCTCTTAAAAGAACCACTCTTATTTTATTATTATATATTTTATTAAAATAAAAATATATTACATATATAATTCCAATGAACCATAATAAGAAATTAATTGAGCATGTACAATTCAACCATCTTATGATGAATACTATATATTTCCCAAGCTCAGGCTAGACACTTAGATGTACTCCACTATAAAAAAAAACTCTTATTCAAATGCATGATTTGAATAAGAGTTTTTTTTTATAGTGGAGTACATCTAAGTGTCTAGCCTGAGCTTGGGAAATATATAGTATTCATCATATTTGAGCTCTGAAATTAACCTAGTATGTCTATCTAATGAACTTGATGATACTCAATTGCAATAAAGTGATGATGAATAAGGTTATTTTCATATTGTCAATACACCCATGGAATACCCTAGGTGGGTAATCCAATAGATTTTATATTTCACAAAAAAAATTGTCACTTTCCATAAATATTGATACAAATTTACCTCCCCTTAGCATCATCATGTATATTAATGATGTTCATGCTCATGTATAAAATGTCAAGGTTCAAACATACAGTTTTGACTTCGTCATCCAAATTGATGATGTTCAAACATAGTTAGCTGGTATAGATGTCATCAATTATGATGATGATGTTTAGGTAGAGGAAAAAAAATTCAAATCCATTGGCCTATCCAATGATGCACATTTATAATCATAGCAGTTAGAATTCACTAACCATTCTAGTGGTATTAATCTAAAATAAAAAAATCTAATGTTTTCAACCTACCCTATGATATAAAAAAATTCAAAAACATCTCTTAAAAATATATAAATTACATTATATTTTAATATTACCAATTTTAGATTTAAAAATTTGGTATTAAACACTTTAAAACATGTTTTTTGACTTATCCTTGACACACATGAATTTTACATACACATATAAATATTTCATAACCTTTTCCCTAAGCATTCAAATATTTATGGACTTGGCCTTCCCAAATTTACATCATTTAGATAATTGATATCTTTAATATATGATAGAACAATTTATTATCTTATATAGACTCTCTATATATTTTATATTTCTATTTCCTCCATCAAATGCTTATAGTTTTTAGAAATGTTCACCTTAGTTGATAGTTTCCTATGTTATTCAAACATCTTTTTTTGAAAATTAAATCCTTCCCTTTGGTTGTCCCACACATTTTTCATGTTGATTATGAGGGGAAGTTACCAAAATATTCATAAATTTATACACATAGAGCCTAAGTCTATTCCTATCTATCTCTCACTTAATCTCTATGTGGAAAACTACATGCATATTGAGATATTTTTTTTACATCCTTGGGAAACTATATTAAAGTGTCTAAACCTGAAAATGCCTCAAAGGAACACTCCTTCAACAAAGTTTGAACATCTAAAACCATTTCATAGTTGCGTAATGTTAAATTTCAAAATCCAAGGAGTTACATTAATACTAGTAAATAAATATTAAGCACACATATACATAGGTGGGTGAAGTATGTGTGGATTGATCCCTCTTCAAATTATTGTACCTTAAGAAACACTCAACCACTCAAATAGGTGTCATTATGGATGTCTAACCCATATTTATAGCCTTTTTTTTATAATCCAAACAAGTGTCAAAATTGTAATTAGAGTTATAATGTAAAAGAAGACAAACTATGAATCTATGCAAAATACTGAAGTTAGAAAATTTTATAGGGTTATTTTTTATAGGAAGGTGTAGTGATCTATGGTATAAAAAATGAAAAAAAACTATGGAGATAGTTTCAATAGATAGTGGGCACATTTGATAATTATAAACCTAACCATTTTGTCAAGTGTGAGAAACCCAATGTTTCCATTAGGGTTTCATCATTCTTTCTTGCAATTTTATATATCTTATACATTATGGTTTAAAACAAAATTTATTATTTTCACTTATTAGGTAGTATTGTACCCATTTTGGCTCTAAACTTCTTCATGTTTTTAGGATCATAATCTATGCCATGTAAGAATAATAACACTCTTATCCTTATAAGAATAAGTTATAGATTAGGTGATTTTAAAAATGAGAATAATATGATTACTTTTTTCCAACCATGTGTGTATGTACAATCTAAAATGGATAAAATAGATGAAATGTAAATTCCTTCTACTCATGCAAATATTAATAATGAACTCATAGAAGTAGAGAAACATGTCGAGAATGATGATACGCTTGAAATTTAAACTAATTATGAATATGAAATTAAACATAATAATTAAAATTATGATAAAATAAATCATGGTGAATTTAATGGTGTAGATCCTACATATGTTTTAACAATTTCTTATTTTTTAAGTTAAATTAGTAAACATATTAATGATCTAGAAATGATATTTAAATTAATCATATAGGATAAGAATGCAAAGAATTCTAAGGTTTTAAAATATATATATATATATATATATATATATATATATATATATATGTATATGTATATATATATATATATATAATATCCATTCAATGATATTAATTTACCTTTTATAGGTAAATTATATACAATAGGTGAATATACCACTATCACTACATATACACATATGGTGGCATGTGATTTCCACTCATTGTGTGGGGGTTACAAAATGCATTCCTTATATTTATGTGTTTATCCCTACATAATATAATTTTATCCTTGTAAATATATTTACTTTTATGACATAATACATTAATACATAATCCATTATTCCTACTACTTAGATCATTATGCAAACTATCCATGATCTTCAAGATAAGGTTTTAAATTTTGAAAAAGGTTATTTTAGAGTGAGCCATTAGATTGATTATAAATAATTATTACACAACCCATTGGCCCTATATATTTTAGCTTATCAATTACCTAAAATATATTTTGCACCTAAGCTTACATTATATGATGGTGAAGGTGATATATAATAACACCTTAGAGCATTTCAGGTAACATGTTTAGACTATGGATCCAATAATAAGTTGTTGACCAAGTTATTTCTAAGGAGTCATAAAGAGTATTCTTTGTCATGGTTATATGACCTTAAATTTTAGTTGGTGCATGCATTTGATCCTTTGAATTTGAATTTATTATTACACTTTTCAATAAACATCAGTGAGAAGTTGTCCTATGCTAAAATTTCAATACTTAATTAAGGATCCAATGAACTAATCAATAATTATGTGTTTTGTTACAAGACCATGTTCTCTAATACAAAAATTCCTAGGGTTGATAATGATTTTCAAATCATATTCAATAAAATATTCTTTCCACACTACATTATATCATTATGATCAATTGGTTTGAATGTTTTGATGACTTGTGTGATAAAACTATAAATAATGAAGTGAATCTCTTTACTATGAATAATCTTAAGTATGGGTCAAATCATCCAACTAATTTTTATACAGATTTTTAGAGAAACTAAGATTTAAAATATAAGTAAAATGTTACTAATAATGAGTAAAAAATAATAATTAATGTAGTTTCACAATATACTAATTAAATTTTCCTATTAGTTTCATAAAGGATAATTTACACAATTATGTGAACCTCTTCATAAGATATTATAGAATATTCTTGAGTGAAATATCATATCTCTCTAGTTGAAAAAAGAGGTTGATATTATTAGGGCACCAATTAAGGAATTTGAATCAATATATAATGTGATGAGTAAAGATACATGAAACACTCTATGAACATGTGTTTTGGGTTAAGACACAAGATACAAGGATGATAATGTTAATACAATCAATGATATTAGTACATATATAAATGATTAAGTGTAACAGCCTAATGTGAATTTGAAATTGAATATATTTTGTGATCCTTTTTAAAATAAAAAGGACAATAAATTAAGACTAATACTGTGGGACATATTATCTATAAATCATGTCCTCCTCCCATTTATTACACTTGTAAAACTAAGGAAGTTATTCTTGTACATGATATTATTTCTACAATTACAAGCACATATGTACATATACCTACCTTTAAATTCAATGAGAATGAAATTGTTGATGTTTATTCTATTAATGTACCATTGTTTATGTAGACTTACATTGACTCACAACCTATACACAATGTCATGGTGGATAATGGTTGATTTATTTATTTTTTTACTATGATACTAATTACTAGTGTTGGATGAACATATTAGGAATTTATAGGTACAAAAAAGAGAGTGAAAGTATTGAATGGAAATAGGAAAAACAATCTAGGATCATTGCGTTACCATTTATGGTATGTCTTGCAATACTTTCTAATTTGTTCTTAGTTCTACCTAGTGTGAGGGCATTTGACATGTAACTAATACATGAATAAAAACATAAGATGCATGAAGTACCATATTTATTACATCAATATGTGAAGTATATCTATGGAAAGTGATAGGTTACAGTTCCAAGTATTCCATATGATTATCATAATCAACAAGATACATTTCCTCATAAACCTCATCCACAATCCATTATACAACATAAATAGGTTCAATATATGCATACATTTTAGGGAAAGGTAATTTATATTCTTCAAATACCTATGATTCAATTTTTATTATATCATAGGTATATTCAGGTTTCAAAATAAATGTTACTTAATCCTCATTTGTAAACTAGGTGGAAATCCTACACCGAGATTTACCAGCATGGATCCTTATAAAATCCTAACATAACATGGTTAAATGAATATTTTATAATATATTTTTATTTTCAAAATATAGGTAAAAAGTTTTGGAATTGGAAATAAAACCTAATTTAATAAATAGATATAAAAATAAGATAAAAAAACACATAGTTCTCTAACATAAGATATGACTCGAATTAAACCCAATGTGGGAAAATATATGGTGGGTAAGTCAATTAAACTCTCCTTTTGTTATGTAATTATAAACATGTAAAAATTTATGACCACTTATTGGAATTCATAAACAGATCTTTAACTGCTAAACTATCTAAAGTTTGACACATAAATGATTTTCACTCTTACAAATCCTCACCAAAATAGTTAAAACACTAAACATCCAATAACGATTATGAAAACAATGAGATACATGAAAAAAGACATAGAATTATAATTACACAATGTGGATCAAACTACAAGATCACTCACTACTTTTCTCCTTATCTTCTACCTTTCACAAAACCTATATTTATGTTTTATCAACTTTGGACTCTGCTGAGAAGATCAAACAAAACATCATTGAGTATTGGAAATATTTTCAACTATTCCCATTCTTCTTCCTTGTCTCATGATAAAACTAATGGTGTACTCAAAAATATCAGCTATGAAACCACCACCTAAATAAAAAAATTGGCATGCAAATTCAACCTTATAAATAGTGGTAGTTCCATTATCTAGGACAAACCACTCCAATTCAAGAGCTAAAAATAAATAAATTCATCACTATAAAGATGTTTGGATCACCCTCACATTGAACATTCCATTGTAACATATATGATTTAAATTTTTGAATGTGAAATGCCTTACAATAGTGTATAAAAATCATAAATCACTTAGATTGGGAATAGTGTAAATATATAAAAAAATATAACTAGTACATTGGGATCCATATTTAGATCAAATCCATAACATCTTACGTTGATTCTATAGGTTTATCCATGTGTTGCATTGAAAACACCATATTTTACTCCTCATATATATCATATTTCATAGTTTAATTTGTATTTTATATCTATACAATGTACATAGGATCATATAGGATATGATGATATTGATGTATATGTTACAACATGTGATCACTTCTTAGATTCTTATATAGATACATATGTTAATTTTTGACTAGGATAGGTGAAATTTACATTGATTAATATAGGTCCAACATGTGAATTTCCCATTAATGGGATCATTGGTTAGCATGAAAATTTCAAAAAAAAATTATAAAATAAAAAAAATCAATAAATTCACAAAATTAAATATATATTTATATTTTAAAAATAGAAAAAGGTCCTTTATATGACATGATTTTATAATTACATGATCTATATATGCTATATATTATATATATGGTATATTACATATTAATTTTTTATGCACATGATTTTCAAAGTATTAATGAGTGGGATATAAGACATATAGGTTATATATGATATGGAAATTTAGATGAGTGACATTATTGCACCTAGAAGTTAACTTCCTACATCACAAGAATGCCTACATATGGGTATATTGGTACACTTTATATATTATATCTTTATATGACCATTCCATTTCTCATATTGAGCTATTTAAACTAATTATACATAATTTGATCTTGTGTATAGTATTTAGAGTGTTAAGTGATATGGATAGTGTATTTTGTTATGCTATAATGATGACATATATTTATTATGTAGTATATTAATCTATGCATGTTTGATGTTTATTATTGATACATGATATGATAATTCATTATGTATCACATTGTGTGATGATTATTGTGAGTGAAAATGCATATTCTATGTGTGGTCATTGTGTGTTACATTGTGTTATTCCATGAGTGATATTGATGATTGATACATGATATGAATAATTGATTACTATTACATTGAGTGATGATTGAGTGTTATCTTTCATGATTTTATGAGTGTATTAATTGTGTGTTGTCACATCATTTATTATTTTTGGCAAGTATCCTCTAGTCCATGTAATGGCCATGTTTTCTATATTCGGTTATAGTCTATTCAAAGTTAAATTATATCACAAGTACTTGTGTACATCATGATAATGACATTGTTTACATATGTGTGTGTGCATCTACATGATTTGTGAGCTTGTGGTGTTATGATTTATATCACACACTATTATACTTATGTTTGATTCCATGATTCATATCATGCATATTCTACATGACTTATTATTAATTGATTATATTTGTAATGATCATTACAATGATATCTACTACTATTTTCCTAATTTTTATATCTACTTGACACAACACTTATATGCCTTAGGTTACATGTTTCATATGTACATGAATGATAAAATATTTATATGAGAAATCATATAATCATGTTAACAAAAATTATTTATATGATTAAATATTTTATCTAACATGATGTGTAAAACTATTTAGATATGATTGATTAGAATGCTCCGTCCCTCATGTAAAAATGAGCATACTAGTAGGCTTATCATTGAGATTCAAACCTTCATAGATAGATAGTTGGTTTAGATTTTGGATCATATTAGGTGATTCATGTTATAGCCCAAATTTTCACCCTTGGAAGGTAATTCAAACCTTAAAATTTTGGGATAGCATGGAGACAATCTAAGGACATGGGTAACCTTTAGGTGGATTAAATATCTAGGTTATAGGGCTATCTCCCCTTGATGCATCACTTAGGCTCATTCACTAATCTACCAACTTGATAGGAAAAGAGAGAAAACCCTACTATAATAGATGTGAGTCACCAAATAAGGTTTACCACTACCAACTAGTTACATTTGCATATCAACCTTGAGATTAGCCTAAAACAAACACTACTCCTAATCTACCTCTCTACATCGACACTTAATTATGGAGTTAGTGAAAGATGTTTCAGCTAGATAGACTAGTCAAGAGGTCATTGAATGACACTATTAGATAGACAACTCACTGAACCTCTCACACTTCATTTAGACACTTCACAAGACCTGGAAAGAAGATTTCAAATTGAATATGAATTCTATAAATGGACAACATGCTAAGGAAGCTAAGCTAATCACTTGACAAGATCAAATAGTCATGCACGCACATTGAAACCAATCAAAGGAGGTAAAACTATAAGTTTATCATTTATCAAAGTATTTAAAATGGGTATTGCTTCTCCATAGCTAGGTGGAGGATACATATATATCCTATCAAGGTTGAATTTATAGATAAATGAGAGAGAAAAGGAGAGAAGGGCATAAAAGAAAGAGGTGACATGTGTCTAGAAGGAGTTAAAATCAATAAAAGATTTTTAAATAGATCCATCAAGTCTCCAAGGACAAGTTTTGATATATTTAATATGTTTTCCTCTTCCAAGTGGTGTAGGAGTTTTAAACCTTGCTTGACACCTTGTCTTCTTCAAAAATTCCCCTTTTCTTGACTTGTGAGGTGACAAGTGGTCTTCTTCATCATCAAGTTATGTTGAACTAGTTTACAAATTTTTTATTGACACCTTTCATCTTATTAGGAGCTCTCCAAACTGACATCTCATTGGTGATCATTACATAACTGTTTAGGTGTCTTGAAACCTACTTACCTTGTCATACCTCACCTTACTTACAAATGTCAAATCTTGACTTTTTATTCATAAAATAAATTATTCTCCATGTATATCATCTATCAATCATAATAGATTTGAATCAACTCATTTGGTTCCATAACATAACCCCTAAAACTTTAACTTACACCTCAAGCTCTAATTAGCCATCAAATCCTTGTAGCCCTAAAAACATGTAAACTTCTTTGTGTAGAATAATGTACACATAAATATAGAAATTTGAGGGTATTTATTAGTAACTTATGTACCCTTACAGCTTAATGTCAATTTTAATGACCTAAAACCAAGTGGAAGTGTCCCTTTCTTATTGTTCTTTCTCTCTAATTAGGTCTTCATTAGGCCTCTAGGCCTAGAAACTAAGTTCTTACTCTACAGACCTCCCACATAATTTAAACCTCAAAAAATTGTTTGATTAACTTTACCTAGCCTATTAAAATTATCCATGTTAATTTTGGGCTTCTAAGACCTTGTATAGATATGTAAACCATGAAATGTCCCAAAAACCTAGCCTTTCTTAAGCCTTTTCTAGACTGCCTCTAAAAACTAGACCTTTAATAACACTTTCATGGTGGATTATACATATTTTTATACTTTATTAGGTATAAAAAACACAAAACATGTATCACAATTATTTTCATTAGTCTATGGTCTTCTATACCCTATTTTGAGCTCAAATCCTTGTAAAATGATGATATTTAATGAATCCATGTAGTTGTACGTATGATAAAATGTCATGGTAGGGACCTAATTGGAATTATAAATTATTTTTATGTGGTTTAAATTTCATTTAAACTCATTTTATGTTCTTAAGAGATCAATCTCTTTCAACTGGTCAAAACTAGTCCTCTAGGCAACTTCTAAGTGTTTTGTACTCTTAAGTATTGTTCATAAAGTTTAGAGATTATATGAACATCAAAATTAGATTAATAATTATTTAATATGGGTACTTATTATTCCTAATAACATGATCCACCATGAATAACCTCTTGAAATATATGAGCATCTCAAACTACAACTCAAGTTGGCAAACTATGTGTATGAAGGCTAAAATTAGGTTATAAGCATGGTGAGCAGTCTTGAAGTTTGGTTTTGATATAGAAATATCTTAAATATGTCTAAAAAATTCATATTTACCCTTTCCATTTTTTTCCATTTTCATTCATCTCTATAGGCCCTCTACAACCTTCATTTTCTTATGCTTAGGGTTTATGAGCATATATGTAGTCTTAACCCTAAAAGCCTATGGTTAAGCATTTATTCATAATCGAAGAGGTCTAAAATAATCATGAAATGTTTTAATATATTATCCATCACCTATTTATAGACCTCATGTTATCATATCACCCTTAATAGACCATTCTTTCATCACAAAGTCTACACACATAAGATTGTGTGTTTCATCTTATGCTTACTAGGCCTAAACTAGCCTATAAGCCTTTCCATAATTTTTATTGAAATTGGAGATAATTCAGAGTTTTATTATCATGATAATATCAATTCAATTTGACTTTATTTCCTCTTATGTTGCATTTTGCTTTCCAAGCCCTTATAACTATGTTTTCTTGTTTTAAACTAACTATAACTGACTTGACACCTATTAGTCCATACCATATCACCTTATTTAACTTTAGTGGACCCTATTTCAACTTTATATGTTTTGAAAATCATGAAATATGACCTAGGTTGAATAAAATACACTAGGGGTGACTAAACAAGCTAAAATAATGAAGGACCTTTACCTTAATTTCTCCAAACTTACCTTAAATAATGTTAATAAGAGCTTATAAAGACTAATTGAATACTATCAAAGCATATAATGGGTTATTAAAATGGTTGATAAAACATGACAAATAATTTTCAACTTATATGGGTTGACATTTTGACCTAATGGTCAATAAATTGGTGATTTATAGCAGTAGCATGGCTATAATGCTTACTAGATAGTAGTTGTGTCCTTTTATTGGGTAATGGAGTCATTTACACTCAAACTCAGACCTAATCATATCTTGACACTTAAAAAATCAAATTAACCTAACCTCCAAACATAAAAAATAATAACACACACAAATCAAAAGAAATAAGACACACATATGTGTTAGTTAATCACTTAAGGAAAAAAAGACACAACATAAACAACTAATATATACAACTAACCTAGACATATATTCTTCCTCCCAGATTAAAAGGGAATTTTGTAAGATATTATGCTCCATGAGGTGGAAAATGGTATGAGTCAATCGGCCTCTTTACCTTTATTATTTTTGGCTTCATCTTCATGTTGATTTCCTTTCTACTTGGCATACTTTCAAGTGAAGTAATAGAAACAAACATGTTACCTATGAATATGAACTCATAATATGTCTAAATATCCTTCCCTTGGTTCTTCTTGATGTTTGAAACTATATCAAACATGACCATATCTTGTATTATAGGAGAAGCATCATCCTTACATTCTAGAGACTCCATGAAATGATGTATTTGATCTTGAATGGTCTCTTGAGGATCCCTACATTATTTCTCAAGTAAGAGAGCAACCTCAACAAGATCTTCAATCTATCCAATATAAGTTATAATTAATTTAATATCCTCAAATTAATTACATATTTTTATGTATTTCTACTAAAATTCCTCATCCTTCTCTTGAAATCCCTCTTGAAGAGATAGAACCTGAAGCACATCCTTAGAAGTTTATTCTTATGTTGTATCAGCTTGATCAGCTTGTATTCTTTATTTATAATTTCATTTCAATTCATCTTTGAAAACCAATTTTCCTTTCTCATCCCCAAGTGGATTAATAATGAATATCTCCTCATCAAATTCACTTGAAGCATATTCATCACATTCTCCTTAAAACTCACCTACAACTAAAACTTCCTCCTCTATCTTCCATAGAATATGATCCTCTTCAAGAAGGGAGATGGTGGGAAGGTGATGGATATACTCATGATTTTGCTTTGGAATCAATGAATCAATATTGTAACTTGAAACTTTAGGCATAAAATAATCTTTTAATAATTCTTGCAGAGAAAGTAAGTTAAATTGGGATATGGATCCTCTATTTTCTTCCTCACCCTCATAATTCACTCTATCAATTTTAGATGTAGCTTGATTTTTACCATATTCAACAATAAATCCTTATTTATTTTAGATGTTTTATTGAATTGACTCCCATGAGGGAACAAAGAAATTTTTTTATGGTAGGTCAAGGTCTTCTTCCTTGACTTCAATTTCCTTATCTAGGTACTATTAATATTTTTTCTTCCAAGACTTAACTACTTGGTTCTAAGTTGAGACTTTGAAACTAGTAGGTTCTCTTGGAGATTGAATTATCTCTCTTAGAAGTTATATTTTAGGATGGTCAATAACTTCATGAGCACAAGGAGTATAAGAAAATTGATATAAAACATAAGAGGGTTCTTGAGGAGGGATGGGAAGGGCTTACATAGATTCAGACTCTTCCTTGATTTCAACTCCCTAATTTATTTTTGTCTCACTTTACTTACCTGATGATTTTACCACTTGATTCCAACTTTTAATATTGAAAGAATTCATTTGGGGTTCTTAAATAATAGGAGTAGAATTTTGTGCCAAAATAACTTAATTAGCTTCCCTCCTAGTGGCAATCAAGATCTTTAATTTTGTCTTGTCTTGATTCTAAATAATAGGCTATGCAACAGCCACCTCTTTATTATTTTGAAAGTTATCTTAGATATATGGGAAGGCTTGAGGGGTATGTGAATGAATAGGAACACTTTTAAGCTCACTTGAAATGGTATCTTGGGGAATAATGGATGGGCCATAAGAGGATTCAGGTGGTATATATGAAGACACATGGGGATGATAGCATTGGACCTAGTGTCTCTAATGAACACTTAGCTTATCATCTATACTTTGAATTAGACCACTTATATCATTTAGAGGATTTGTCAATTTTATCTCTTAATAGGTGTCCATTCCCTCTTCATTAGCTATAATGATTCTCTCACATTATGAATGAGATAACTAAGGACATTTTGACCATAATACTTTTATGTGTTAATTCCTATAACATACCTTTCATAGCCCAATAGAGTTTTCTTGAGACTTGAAATGGACTGATTTGAAATGTGTCTATGTTGATTAAGGGTAACATGGTCTTGAGAAGGTTGATCATAGGACTGATATGACTCATGATAAGGCTGATAAGAATCATAATGAGGTTGATATGACTCATCAAACTACTGATAAGGATCATGGTGAGGATAATATGTATTGGTATAGAACTGATAAGGCTCATAATAGGATTGATAGAGAATACCATAGGCTTTAGATGCCTCATCAACTTAAATGAAACTAAAATTTACTTCAAACTCAACCATAAAAACATCATCAAGATAGAGAATTGAAAACACAACTTACTTTGAAAAACTATTTGGGATGCTTATATCAATTGATTAATCTTAGAGTCTTCATTGATGTTTTTAATTCCTCCAAATTTTTATATGTCTAAGGACAAAACCAATAATACTTCAACCACTTTGGGCCTTAGTCCCACTAGGCATGCCAAAACTATCATAACCCAAATTTGCACCCTTGGAAGGTAATTAAAGCCTTATAAACTTGGTATAACATGGATGCAATCCAAGGTTATGGGTGACCTTTAGGTGGTTTGAATATTTTTATTATAGGGTTATTTCCGCTTGATGTATCACTTAGGATCATTCACTAATCTACCAAATTTATAAGAAAAGAGAGAGAAACCTACTCTAATGGAGGTGATGCACCAAATAAGTTTGACAACTACCAACTAGCTACATGTGTAAATCAACCATGAAACTAACCTAAAATAAACACAACTCATAATTTTCCTCTCTAACTCAACACTTCATTATGGAGCTAGTGAAATATATTTAGGATAGGAGGACTAGTCAAGAGGTCATAAAATACATTTGATAAGACCTACAAAAAACATTTCAAATTAAATATGAATGCTAGAAAATGATAACATGCCAAGGAATCTAAACTAATCACTTGACAAGATCAATTATTCATGTACACACATTAAAACTAGTTAAAGGAGGAAGTCAAAATAAATTTTTATCATTGATCAAATGCTTGAAAATGGGTAGGTCTTTTCCATACCTAGGTGGAGGATACATACATAGCCTATCAAGGTTGAATTTATAGATAAATGAAAGAGAAGAGAGAATGGAATAAGAGAGAGAGGTGACAAGTGCAATATGGAGTTAAAATCAAGAAAATAGTTTTAAATATATCAATTAGGTCTCCAAGGACAAATGTTGACCTCTTGAATATGTTTTCCTATTCCAAGTGGTGTAAGAGTTTCAAACCTTCCTCGACACCTCATCTTATTCTTCAAATTTCCCCTTCTCTTGACTTGTGAGGTGACAAGTGGTCTTCTTCATCATCAAGTTATGTTTAAATTCTCTATGAATTTATTATTTACACTTTTTATCTGCTTAGAAACTCTCCAACCTAACATCTTAGTGTCGATCATTACATAACTATTTAGGTGTCTTAAAACCCACTTGGCCTTGTCATGCCTAACCTTGCTTACAAGTGTCAAATATTGACTTTGTCTTCATAACTAGAATTATTCTCCATGTATAGCATCTCTCAGTCATAATATACCTGATTCAACTTATTTGGGTCCATCAAACAACCCCCAAGACTTCAAATTTCACCTTAATCTCTCATTAGCCCTCAAATCCTTATAGCTATGAAAACATGAAAAACTCCTAATGTATAATAATTTACTTATGATCCTAGAAAATTAAGTGAATTTTTTAGTACCTACTATCTCCTAACATCTCCATGCCAAGTTTCATGACCTAAAACCAAGTGGAAGTGTCTGTTTTCTATTATTTTGTCTCTCTAATTAGGTCTCCATTAGGCCTCTAAGTATATAAATTGAGTTCTTCCTCTAAAAACCTCCCACACATTTTAAACCTCTAAAAAGTGTGTGATTAATTTTACCTATACTATTACCATTCTTCATATCAATTTTGGGATTTGGAGACCTTGTGTAGATATGTAAACCATAAAATGGCCTAAAAACCTAGCCTTTTCTAGATTGCCTTTAAAAACTAGACATGTAAGAGCACTTTTAGGGTGTATTGTATGTATTTTTAGACTTGTATAGGTATAATACAACCCAAATCATCTCTCCCAATTTTTTCCATCACTTTATGGTCTTTTATACCCTATTTTGAGTTCAAATCCTTATAAAATCATGGCATTTAATGAATCTATACAATTATAGGTACAAACAAATGTAATTTTAGGGACCTCATTGGAGTGATCAATGATGATCAGGTGGTTTCAAGGCCATTTAAACTCATATTAGGTGCTTAAGTGATCAATCTCTCTCAAGTGGTCAAAATTGGTCAACAATTCATAAGATTAATATTGGGACATATTATGATTTTTTTAGACATATTGAAAGATTCACATGTGTAAAAATAATATGTAGATAATTTTAAAATATAATGGAAGATAATTAATATATTTTATGACACTATGAGACATATTATATGGATTAGATTGAATAAATTTATTTGGTTATATGGACTAGATTGAGTAGGTTATCACATTTACCAGATTATGTAGATTGACATATATTTATGGCATTATATATTACATTGAGGTATAAATGGATCAATTTTTTGGCCATGGATCTTGTTCATGCTTGAACTTTCCTATTTGATAATATGGAAACTAGGGTACAACATAAGAACTTTGAATTTGAAATCTTTTTGTAGTGGTTGAATCATAGTTTTTAAATTTAAATATGAAATTGATGTGTGGTTTCATATTTTACATGAAAAATTGGTATAAGGATCAACCAAAACAATTATGATGATGTTTTGAGGAGTTTATTTATAGTTATATGATGCACAAATTCTACCATTGATTCGTTTATAATAAGGATCAAGCCTTTTATCTTTTTTACCCATAGTTTTAACTATGGCATTTATTTGGGAAATAATCACTCCATTTTCCAATATCTTTAGATGGTAGATTATTTTACATACACCTAGGTTTATTCATTACTTGCTTGATTTTTCAATCTCAATTATCTCAATCATCTATATTGTTTCAAAAATATTATCATGAGTGAACATTTATTTTTGCATGTTTCATTGAAGGTTTTACATGGAAAAAGATGGGTATTCAAGACATACCTGAAGACATCTAATTTGATTATACTGAGGTACAAAATTTATTAATTTATCCTTATAATATAAAATTTTAATTACTAGACTAAAATGAGGGAATTTTTAGAAACATAAATTTGGTATTAGACACTTGAAAATATAAATTTTGACCTATCCATGAAATATATGATTATGCATACACATATGACTCTTTCACAAACTTTTATGTAACCATTCATCTATATATGGACTTGGCATTCCAAAATTTATATCATTAAAATATAGGTTCTCAATAATATTTTCTAGAACAAGCTATTATCTTATGCATATTATCATCATATTATAGTTTCCTATTTTCTCCATCTTTGATAGTGTACTCAATAGTCAGATGTTTCTAATTAATAGAAGAGTCTGCCTTTACCAGTAGTGTCCCAAGTCATTAAATCATATAATTTTAAAATTTTAACACACATTTTTCATGTCAAAGTATTACCATATTTTTTCATTAATTAATTTGAACAAGTGTAAAACTATGAATATTCAGAATGTCTATATTAAGTAGATATAAATGGGAAAACATATGTTCAATTTCATTTTAATATTTTATAATTTCCCAATAATATTGTGGTAGTTATCTTATTTCTATTATGTTTGGGTGTGATACTATGTGAAAGTGTAAATAAGGACTGAAATTGGATCATGAGTTCCTTAGATTAGGAAACCAACTATTTAGACTTGCTTGGAAGGATCAAGTAAAATATGGAAACTTATGGAGAACTAGAGGCTATTTATTATTTATAAAAATGTCCTTGTGATATATATCATAATATCTTATCATATATCATTACACCTACTTGTAAACAATCATTATGTGAAATATTAGAAGTTCATTATATACATAAGTCCAAAGCTTTACTCCACTTTGAAACCTTAGATTCATTTTAAACAATAGGTTATCATGGAAAAGGGAGTGGAAAATATGGGTTGAGATAACCCCAACCATATCTTTTTTATTGTTTTAGCATTGTTTAAATTTCTAATACTATAAATAGGTCTAAATCTACACATAGTTCTCCTAATTATGTGAATGTGTGCAATAGTGCTTCTTGAGTATGGATGCAAATTGTAACTTGGATTTTGAGACTTGATAATATGTAATCTTGACATGTATTAGGTGATTTAAACTTAGCTAGGGCCTTATCCTTTGAATTTACTATCATTTGGAAAAATATGGGTCTATTTCTCTTAATGTGTAGATGATATAAGTGATCCTAGTAAGGGAAGTATATATGATTTATAGATAAGAAAGGGATTAGGCCTATTATGTATAAATATTTGACTCTTTTGGTATCTTGTTTGACCACCAACATGTTAAACGTATGGGCTGACCCATAGAAAAATATTTAAATTTAAAAAAATCATTGTTGTAAGGTACATGAATATATCCAATAAAGATGGATAACTTGGGTAAAATATAACCATTTAACTCTGACTTAAGGCATCAAGAAATAGGGAAATAATGATATGATGATTAGGAGACAATATTATTAGTATAATAAGCATATTAATCATAGACTATATAATTCTTGTAAATGACTAATATAAAATTAGGAAGACCATCCTATATAATATGAATGGCTAGGAAGAAGTTGGTAAATATTCATGTATGTATGCACAAGCCATGTATGGTAAAGATAGGTCAAGACTAACATTTTCAAGTGTCTAATATTAGTTTTGTGTTAAAAAAATCCCATTTTATCCTAGGAATGAAAATGCTATAATAAAAGGATAAGTAAATTATGTACCTTAATGTGTAATCACACTTTGTATTTATGGGAAGTATCCTTTTTTACATCTTAGTCCATGCATAGTTGATGTAAACACATAAATTCCACTAGATTTAGTGTCAAAATTAGCTTTTTAAAATATCAACACAACTTCTATTATCCATCATTATAAATTGAAGATAATCCTAACATCATTTCCATATCTTTATAAAATATTTAATTACTACATATTAATTAATTATTCATACACACATTCCAAAAATCTAATTAAAAATATAGAATTTCCAAGTCACCACATATCTTTCACATTTATCTCAACCAAATGTTGAGTCATCTAACCACTTGCTTAACTTTCTCAACCAATTATTGATTCATCATTTAACCTTTCAACCAACATGGTGAATCATACAACTATCTTCACTCATTCATGAGAAACTTTAAACTACCAACTAACTCCCCCCTTACTCAAACACATGAGGAATTGGTCTCTTCCACATTCATGAGAAATCAAATTTGACCATCCAAAATTAACATAATCTAATAATTATGGATTTTTTCCTAACCATCCATATTCTCACCTAAAAGACTTTGAATTGAAGTGTAATCCTCCATTATAAACATACATCATAATTCTATAAAATATATATCAAAATCACCTTGCATCTACAATAAAATAAAAAAATTATGTCCATATACTGGAGAAATTTCCTTTACCTTGGAAACTAGATCGAGAACCCACATATCACATTACAAGAGAAAATAAAATTTCATCAATGGAGAAGGTGATTTAATTTATTGATGATATGGGAATTATAATTATGTTTTATTTATTTATTTTTATTTAATATATATATTTGAGGTTTTAGTTTAATCTTTATATAGGAAATTAATTATGTATTTGATTTCATAACTTGCATAGGTTGTAAAATTAAATTTATCACATTCTATTACAAATGATGGGACTTTTCCCAAATTATTTTCATATCATATGATTCTCTTATATTTTTTAGTTGTTTTCAAATTATGTTAAAGTTCATAGGTATGTAAACTTATTATAGAAGGGTGTCTCTACTATTTTAGGTGTCTTTTTGGAGTTTTCTGGATTGTTGTACATTTTTTGTGAATCAAATTTTTTGGTTGTATACCCTAAACTTGATTTTATTATTAAACATACATTATTGGGGTTAGTGTTGTTTAATTATTGTTGTAGAAAATTATTTTCATTTATGATGATGTATATACAAACATATAATGATTATTTTGTGTGATTCATCACTTGTTGATTAGTTGTACATGAGTTTCATATGCGTGTGGATTATAATCATTTAGTATTATTATGATTTCATAGCATTTTTATCTATTATCATTGTTATGGGTCAACTACCATTTACATTTTTTATGCGGATGCAAGAGATAGTCTACTCTCCAGATAGATATGGAGAGAGTATAATTAGAGAGGGTATTGCAGATGATTATGTTGGAGGTGGAGAAATTAGATAAGGAACCCTACATACACCATGTAGTACAAATAAATATATGATTGTTTGTTATTTTATAATTATGTGATTGATTTAATTTAATTTATGTTTGGTTATTTCATTTTTCATTATATTGATTTAGTTTTGATATATGATTAAACTAGATAGATATGGAGAGGAGTATCATTAGAGAGGGTACTACAGATGATTATGTTGGAGGTGGAGAAATTAGAAAAGGAAACCTACATACACCATGTAGTAAAAATAAATTAATGATTGTTTTTTATTGAATACTTATGTGATTGATTTAATTTATGTTTGGTAATTTAATTTTTCATTATGTTGATTTAATTTTGATCTATTATTAGATGCTATTTTGGTCATGGTTGTAAGTTTTATTGTTCTTTATGATTTTGATGTTGATGACAGTGCATAATGTTAATGTTATATATGTTATTTAGATAAGTTTACATGTGAATTATTGACTACATTAATCCATATAAGTGTGTACCTAAAAGCATTCAATATAAAAAATATCTTTATAACACATTTATATATGTCATGGGAAAAAATAACATTTATAGTCATTTATAAACTTATTTAATAATAAGCATTATCTAACCTAGAGCCTAGGTGAAGGTGACTATTGAGATACCTAGGGTGACATGGTTTTAAATGACTAAGGGGTTAAACTAGGTATGAAACATTATGTTGACTAATGGTTAAAATTATTTTATGCATTCAAATTATTATTAACAATATTATTATGTTAATTGATAAATGATTTTGTACACCCTAATTGGGGAGTCATCATATGGTTTTTTTTGCTTGGTTGAGCCATGAAAGTTTGGAATAGTTAGGGCTCAACTATAATTTAAGAGGAGATATTAAGGTAACTATGTTGTTTTAGCAGTTGAATTTGGAAGTTGTTGAGTCATGACAAGAATTTATGGTGTTATGGTGAGTCATTCTTAAAAATTTATGGATGGATAAGGGTTCACCATGAAATTAGGGGTTTTAGGTGGCATGCAAATGGATGGGGAAATAATAAAAGATGATGGATTTTTTGGAATTCAAGTGGGCCATGGTAAATAAAGAGAAGATAAAATAAAAAAGGGACTTTTTCTTGTAGTCAAAGAGGAAAACCTACTTCAAGGGCACTCAAGAGGTAGGGTATGTTATTTAGTTTACCATAAAATTATATTTTGACGTTATACAATTCATAGTTGAAATAATTATGGGGTTTTTAAATAGGTTTTTTAGAATTTAAACCCTTGAGAAGAATGAAGGATTCGACCCTATGGGAGGAGGAATCCCCCCATAAAATTGAATCAATGATTTGACTGAGGTATAACATGAATGTAGGAGGTTAGTGTTAATGATATAAATGAGTTTATTTTTTGTAAAATTTATCCATAACTGTGTTGTATGTCTCATTCAAACATCAAGAAGACTATGTGTTATTTTGTTTATTATATGACTTAGAGACTTTATTTTGGATATGTGTTCATTTGTCTATTTGAAATGAAAACTAGGTTTTTGTGAATATTATATGGATGTGTTTTTATTTCATTTATATTTGGAAATGACCATGCATTAATATTTTTTTAAATGGTTGTGTGTGTTGATTGAATGGAACAACTAAGAGATGCTTCCAATTTAACTCAGGTTAAATAGTTGAATGTGTATAAAATGATTATTAGCTAATTATGTGCAATTTAGTCAAATATATACAACATGAATAGTATTATATTTTGATACAATAAATGTGAGTGTCACTTAGTTGTGTGGTTCATGGGTTTGGTCATTTAGCCATGGTAGTTAAAAAGGAATATAACTGAGTTAGTCAATGTAAATTATGATTAATGAATTGATAAATGACTATAGATTTGATATGCGTAAAATGGCTGGGTTTATTAATTTGTGTTATGTTCTATAATGGAATCATTATTGTATGATTGGTTATGAATATTATATGTTGAGTAATATTTAATGGTTTAACTGAGTAATATAAATTATTACTATAGGTGTCCATTGTCTTGAATATGTATATAGAGTAGTATATAGACAAGGATATAAGTTATGAATAGAACTATTTCATAATGTCAATTAGACATGTGCAATATTATTAGATGAATTATTTAAAGATGGTTTTTTGGTTGTATTAGATGTATGGATAATGACTAAGATTAAAAAATTATAAAAATAATTATAGTTGAATCATATTAGGGTCATGGATGTTTAATTTAGAGGTAAAATTTGTGTTGATTATATTTCAATAAGTCAATGTACCATATGGTACACAAAATAATATTTCACATTCAATTTTTTGTGTTTTAAGGCATTTAATTGGGACATTAGGTGTTGAGTGATGTTAATGTGAATTATATTTTGGTATAAAATTGAGTTAATATTCCTTAAGTTGGTATCTTAGGATGAAATATTAAACTTGAATGTGTATTTGTGTGTAATTATGACTTATACATAGAGACATTACCATACTCTTTATGAATAATTCATAAAAATGTACACATACACACACACACACACACAATGCCATTAGGAACTAAGTGGATTAGAGTAATAAAAATATATAAATATAAGTGGGCATACATAGTATATATGTATATGAGGATAATTTAAAAGGTAAATAGATGTTTGTATATAGTGAATAAATATGTTCATATGCAAAATGTGATGTATTTCATTGATTTTTAATATGTTGATTGACTTATTAATTGAGTGAAAAATAATTAATTATTGTTTAGAAAAAATAAATGTTGTGGTTATTATGTTTATTTATTATTTTGGGATTTAATGTGAAATTCATTAATTATGTTTTCTTTTATTTAATGCCTATGAAAAAGGGTGTTTTTACATAAAATTGGTAAATAATTAACTATTATAAATACTATCAATAATTAAATTACTTGTAATATTGTCTTATTAGAATTAGATATTAGGATGTATTAGAACTTTGGAAATATAATAATTGGTTTTACATTGTTATTATATAACATGTAATTATTTCTTGGTGTTTCCTTTGTATTTAAATACTATGGTATTTTTATATGAGAATTATGTGGAAATATTATATATGACTTAATTTAGTAAATTCTAGTATTAATGACACTATGGAAATAATATTGTGAGAAGGTTCTCATGCATTTATTTAGAGTCATTAATAAATGGAATAAATAAAATCTAATCAAGTGTGTGTGTGTGTGTGAATATGATTGATCTATATGATCATTAAACTATATGAACAATTTGGCCAAAGTAATGCTTATAGGTAAATGTTATCATTTCACATGTTTGATTAATATGCATGTATGCACAATGCCATTTTAGAATGAGATTATTTATGATATGTTGCATGTAGTGAATATCTTACAACACACGAGTTCTAGTTGACTTCTTGATACTTTCACTATTATAATCTACTCATCCATGGAGGGTCATTTCCTAGTTTAGAAATTGTGTGGGGGATCTATGATTCATTATTAGTGTGGGAAAACACTCTAATGATACTCTCCCTCTCCTCTATCAATCAACTGATAGAGACTTTTACTCATGATTAAATTTTATATATATTGGTGAGGTTGTGGATATTCATTTCTTCTATGGAATAATGTATTTATTTATATTCACTCTGATGTAAAAAAATTTATAATTAAAATTTGATAACTAGTACTTTGATTCTCTTATTATATAATTTTATTATATAAACTTTCAATAGTTGGATAAGATAATATTCAGTAGATATACAATCTGTGATGGATTGAATTTGTAATACTACATAATTTTGTTAATTTGATAATTATCTAAATGAATCATAACCATTTATTTGAATAAGATGCATCTATTTCAAGATCAAATATCTTATCTTTATTGAGAATAATCTGGTTTAGATTTACTAAAGTAAAAAAATTTACCTTTTTTGAGTTAAACCCAGTAGGGTTCTAACATTGTGATATCATAGTTGAGGCTTAAACTCTAAGACTTAATGAGCCCATTGATGTTTTTGTATTATCACGTTAATCATAAGGAGAATGGTGTGTGTTAGAATTAAAGGTGAGGGTACTTCAAACACCAACTCTCTAGTAGATCCTAATCAATTTGCCATAGATTAAGATACAAAGTTGGATCAGATTCTCATAACCATGCACAAAATTAGTAATTAAATCATGGACATAAAATAGGAAGTGCATGGACATGTTGACAAAATAAATTAGGATGATCCTAAAGAGCACCCTATTCATCAAGAATCTCAGAAAGAGTCTTAAAAAGAGCATAGCCATAATGAGGTGCCAAAGGATGAGAGGGATCGTGTAGCTATAAAACTTGCATAGGACATGAATACATTTAATCCTCATAAGTTTAATGGAAATATGTTAGGGGATGGTGTGGAAGCTTGGTTGATAGAAATGGAAAAGTAATTTGAGATTTGTAATTACTTAGAAATCATCAAGGTAGTTTGGGGAATTTATCAGATTATTAGAGAAGTAAAAACATTATAGGTAAATAAGAACCTCAAGATGAAACTCTACTCCACTACCAACACATGGTAGTAATTCATGGTTTTGTTCAGATCATGATGGTTTCCCCAATTGTATTTTGACCTAAAGTTAACAAATTTTCAAAATCTAAAGCAGGGAGATCTTTCAGTGAATGAATACTATGAATAGTTCACTAAGCTCCTAAAATATGTTTCTCAATATTAGGAAGATGAAAGGTTTCACATTCAAAAGTTCATTATGAGATTAAAACCACAAATTGTGTGTGAGGTATATGTGTATAGGTCATCTATGATGGATTGAGTCTTTGAGAAGGTAGTTAAGTAGGATTAAAAACTAAAGTCTCTTACTTAAGTCAGAGATAAGTTAAATAATAAGTTTGGAGGTTCCAACCCTACTCTTAAAAAGAAGAACTAGAAAAGGAATAAACATTCCAAACTTTATTTCAAAAATTATAATGCTAAATTTAGCAATTTCTTGGGTAGAAAAAAAGTAGATGGTTGATTTAACCCTAGTTTCAAGGGGACTAGTAGTCAGAAAGGAAAGGACCACCTAATAGATGTTTCATCTATAAGGGTGATCACTGTGATATCAAATTTACTCAAGAAAAGTCTAAAGGTAAATGTAAGGGTACTATGCAACAAGGAAATTTTCAATAGAGAATCCATGTGTTTTTTAACAATCATCATAATAATTTTGAAGTCTCACCTATTAAGGTTACAGGTAATATTTTTGGTCAACTTATTTTCATTTTGATTGACACTAGAGATATAGAATGTTTTATTTATCTATGAATTCTATCTAGGTTATCTAGGAAAGTTGGTTTAATGGTAAATACATGGTCAGTGCAATATGGGAATAAAACCAAGGTCCAAGTTGTTAAGTGCTAAGTGGAAACTAAGAATGAATTGTTGAATTCACATTGATAGTAGATATTTATGTAACACCACTAATATACTATGATGTAATACTAGGGGTAAATTGGCTTGTTAAGCAGAAATCTAAGGTAGATTACTATCTTAAGAAGGTAGAATGTCAGGATGATTTTGGGAATTAGACTCATATTGAAGGTGAGAAAAGTGAGTTAAAACTTACGTATATTTCTAAAATTTAGCTTAAGAAGGCTTACATAAAAGGATTCCAAACATTTATTATTAAAATAAATGAAAAAGAGGAATATAAGGAATCATCCATTGAGTATTACCCTTTTCTTAGAGACTTCTAGGATGTGTTTCTAGAGGAATTACTAGGTTTACCACTCAAATGAGAGTTTGATTTCTCAATTGACATATTACCTAGTTTAGAATTACAATACAAGGTACCTTACAAGATGATGACTACAAAATTGGTTGAGTTGAAACCTTAAATATAAGAGTTTTTAGATAAAGGGTTGATTCAACCTAGTGTCTCACCATAGGATGCACCAGTGTTATTTGTTAAAAATAAGGATGGTAATCCTCAACTGTGTATTGATTACAAAATGTTGAACATAATAACAATAAAGAATAGGTATATGTTACCTTGTATTGCTGATATCTTTCATAAAATAAATGGTTTGAAATTTTTCTCTAAGATATATCTCTTATTAGAATAACACTAATTAAGAAATTGAGAAGAATATATTCCAAAAAAAGCATTCAGAACTTGGTATGGGCACTATGAATTTACTTCATTGCCTTTTGAGTTAATAAATGCTTTAGCAACATTCATGAATCTCATGAATAGCGTGTTTAGGGATTATCTAGACCACTTTGTGTTATTTTTTTGTATGATATCCTCATTTATTATAAGAATGAGGAAGAACATCTATAGCATTTGGAGTTAGTTTTGTAGCATTTTTAAAAGCAAAAACTATATGGTAAGTTGTCCAAATGTGTGTTTTTCCATAGGAAAGTGTAATATTTAGGACACATTATCTTTGTAGATAGAATTTTGGTTGATGTAGAAAAGATAAGAGCCATAGTGGAGTAGCCAACACCTAAAAATGTGCATGAGGTGAGAATTTTTGTTGGATTAGAAGGATATTACAAGAAATTTGTTCCAAATTTATCAAAAATAGCTAACCTAATTACCTCTCTTCAGTGGAAGAATAAGAATTTTTTTTGTTAGATAAGTGTGAAAATGCCTTTCAAGAGTTAAAAAGGAGGCTTATTTCAGTACCTATGCTAAGAGTTTCTAATCTTAATGGTCAGTTCTTAGTAATTATAGATACATTTAGGGATAGTCTTAGAGAATTTCTTATGTAATATGGTTTAGTTATAACATATGAGTCCAATAAGCTTAAGGAATATGAGGCAAATTATTCCCCACATGATTTAGAACTTGTTGGAATAGTGGATTCCTTACAAGTTTGGAGGCATTATTTTTTGGGGAAACCATTTGAGCTCAAGACTGATAACTTGGGGATCAAGTATATTTTCAATCAACTAAACCTGAATTCCCATCAAATATGTTGGTTAGGGTTCTTATCTAAATATTATTTTGATATTAGATACATCAAGGACAAATAAATTAGAGTTGTTGATGCCCTTAGTTGTAGAAGGTACATAAAAACTTTGGTTAATATCAAGAGTACTTTTCTTGATCAAGTTATTTAATTCTCCATTAGAGATGAATTTTATGAGCAAGTTAAGAAAGATTTGTTTTAATATGCTCAAAACCCTAAGTTTAAGGAATTAAATTTGGAGAATGATGGTCTCCTAAATTATAATGGAAAAATGTATGTATTTGATAGAGAAAATTTGAGGATCATGGTGCTAAAAGAATTGCAAAATTACCCTTATTCAAGTCATTCTAGAGTTACTAAGCTTATAGATGAGCTAAGACTTCTCTATTTATAAAAGGAATTAAAAAGGATATATAAAATTTTAAGTCATATTTTTTGGAGTGTTAGCATGTGAATGATGAACATGTGCATATAGAAAGATTATTATATCCTCATGATATAACAGAATGAAAGTGGCATGTAATTAGTATGGACTTTTTCCAAGGTTTGCCATTATCATGGAACCACATGACATGATCTTGGTAGTAGTTGACAAACTAACTAGGGTAGCTCACTTTATACTAGGTAATTTGATTGATGATGCACCAATAATTGTGAAAAGATTCATGAAATAAGTGTGTTTGTTACATGGGTTTAAAAAGAACATTTATGATCAATATCCAAAAATGATATATAGGTTTTGGTTGACTCTAAATTCAGATTTGGGCACACAACTAAATTTTAGTACCGCATATCATACATAAATCAATGGATAAATAGAGAGAGTAAACTAAGTTATAGAAGATCTTCTTTGAATGTATTACATGGACCAGAAATATAAGTGGGAAGATTATATTCCATTGGTAGATTTGTATTATAATAAATCTTACCAATCATCTTTAAAAATGGTTCCATTTGAAACATTGTCTGGAAGGAGGTTCAAACACCAATCAGTTGAGACAAGATTGAAGACATGGTAGTCTTTGGTCTTGAAATGCTTGTATAAATGGAGGAACAGATCAATTCAAATAGATAAAGGTTGGTCAAGTCCAATGATAGACAAAAACTTTATCCAAATCTAAAAAGGATAAAAGTACAATTTTTTATTGGTGATAAAGTATTTTTGTAGGTTAAGCCTCAAAAGATCTCGATTAAGTTTGGTAAATCACCAAAGTTTTTACCAAGATATGTGGGACCCTTTGAGGTCTTGGTAGTTATCAATCCTTTTTGTGTATAGGCTTTCTTTATCATCATCTCTAGATCTCTTGAATAATGTTTTTCATCTATCCTATCTCAAAAATTATGTAGTTGATCCTTCTCATTTATTATATTGGAATGATTTACAAGTTCTGGATCCTAAGGTGGTCATACCAGAACTAGTCAAAATAATTGACACTCACTAACTTAGTTTGTGTAACAGGGAAGTGTCATAGTGCAAGGTTCAATGAGACCAATATTTTGAGGATAGTGCCAATTGGAAGGACTATAATGAGTTCTATAGGTCGTTCCATATTTATTTGTTTAGAGAATTTTCTAATGTTATTTGATTTTCTACTATGTGCCATTTAATTTTAGAACTTTGGTTTGAAATAAGGGTCATCAATATGATGACCAATTTTAGGGGGGAAAGGATGTTACATCTTGATTTCCTCATTAAACTTGATTTTATTATTAAAAATATATTGATGGATTTAATGTTGTTTAATTAATATTATAGAAAACTATTTTCATTTATGTTGATGCATGGACAATAATATTATTATTTTATATGACTCATTACTTGTTGATTAGTTATACATGAGTTTCTTATGCATGTAGATTATGCTCATTTAGTATTATTGTGATTTAGTATATTTTCTATTTATTATCATTATTATTGGCTAACTACCATTTACATTTTTGTGGTGCATGTAGGAGATAGTCCACTCTATAAATAGATATGGAGGCAGAGTATCATTAAGGATGGTGTTATAGATGATTATGTTGGAGGTGAAGATATTTGATAAGGAACCCTACACACACCACATAATACAGATAAATGCATGATTGCTTTTTAGTGAATAGTTATGTGATTGATTTAATTTTAGTTATGTTTGGTTATTCATGATTGATCATGTTGATTTGGTTTTGATCCATGATTAGATGTTATTTTGGTCATGGTTTTAGTTGTTACTATTCTTTATAATTTTGATATTGATGCCATTGTAGAATATTATAGTTATATGTGTTATTTGTATATCTTTACTTATAAATTATTGAATGCATGAATATATAAATGCATGTACCTACAAGAATTCAATAAAAGAAGTATAGTTATAACACATTTATATATGGCATGGGATCAAATTAAATTTATAGTAATTTATAAATTGATTTTTTAAATAAAAATTATCTAACATAGATCTTAGGTGAAGGTGACTATTGAGGTACCTAGGGAAACATGATTTTAAATTCCTAAAGAGTTAAAATAGATATGGAATTTTATGTTGACTAATGGTTAAAATTGTTTTATGCATTCAAATTATTATTAACATAATTATTATGATAATTGACGAACACTTTTGTCAACCCTAATTGGGGAGTCATCATTTGGTTTTTTTGCTTCATCGAGCCATGCAATTTTGCAAGAGTCGGGTTTTGGATGTGAGTTAAGAGGAGATATTAAGGTGAATGTGTTATTTTGAAAGTCAAATATGGAAGTTTTTAAGTCATTCCAGAAATTTTTGGTGTTATGGCAAGTCATTCTTGGTAATTTATGGATGGAATAGTATTTTCCATGAAATTAGGAGTTTTGGGTGGCATGCAAATAGTTGTGGAAATAATAAAATATGATGGGTTTTTAGAATGAAATCAAGTCATGGTCAATAAAGAGGAGATAGAAGAAAAAAGAGATCTTTTCTTATAGTCAAAAAAGAAAATATACTTCAGAGGCACTCAAGAGGTGGGGTTTGTTCTTTGGTTTATCCTAAAATTTTATATATTGATGTTATAGAATTCATTTTTGAAATAATTATGGGGTTTTAGAAATAGTTGTTTTAGAAATTAAACACTTATGAAGAATTAAGGTTTAGATCATATGGGAGGATGAATCCCCCCATAGAATTGAATCAATGATTTGACCAACGTATAACATGAATGTTGTAGGTTAGGTTTAATGGTGGAAATGAATTTATTTTGTGTAAAATTTCTCCATGACTATGTTTTATGTTTCATTCAAACATCAAAAAGACTATGTGTTATTTTATTTGTTATATATCTTAGAGACTTTGTTTTGGATATGGATTCATTTCACTCTTTCAATTGAAAACTAGGTTTTTGTGAATATTATATGGATGTGTTTGTATTTCATTTATATTTGGAAATGGTTGTGTATTACTATTTTTTTTAACTATGCTGATTGAATGGAATGACTAGGATATTATTTCCAATTTAACTCAGGTTAAATAGTCAACTATGTATAAAATGATTATTAGCTAACTTTGTGTAATTTAGTCAAACATATACAACATGAATAGTATTATATTTGTATAGAATAAATGTGATTGTTCCTTAGTTGTGTGGTTTGTGGGTTTGGTCATTTTGCCATGGTAGTTAAAAAAGAATATAACTAAGTTAATTTAAATTATGATTACTGATCTAATAAATGACTATGGGTTTGGTATGCATAAAATGGTTAGGTTTATTAATTTGTGTTATGTTTTATAATGGAATTATTATTATATGATTGGTTGTGAAGATTATATGTTGAGTAATATATAATGGTTTGAGTGAGTAATATAAATTATTACTATAGGTGTCTATTGTTTTGAATATATGTACAGAGTAGTATATAGATAAGGATATAAGTTGTTAATATAACTATTTCATAATGTCAACCAGATGTGTATAACATTATTAGATGAATTATTGAAATTTGTTTTTTTGGTTGTGTTAGATGTATAAATAATGATTGAGCTTAAATAATTATAAATATAATTATAGTTAAATTATACTGGGGACATGGATGCTTAATTTAGGGGTCAAATGTGTGTTGATTATATTCTAGTGAGTCGATGTACCATATGGTATACAATAGAATATTTCACATTTGGATTTTTGTGTTTTAAGGCATTTAATTGAGACATTAGGTAATGAGTGATGTATTTAATATTGGTAAAATTGGGTTATATATGGGGACCCAACTGTTTAAAATTATAGATTAAAAAATGTCTAGAAACAAGATACAATAGTGTTTTAGCCAGAAGAGAAAAAAATAGACATTAAAAAGTAGGAAATAAGCATCAGAAAGTTAACAAACTAAATTTTTGGGCCCATCCAATCTTTATAGACCTTGGACTAGTTCTAAGTGATATTTTATAAAGGATTTTTTTGAATTATGTTGGGATGGATCTCAAGATTCTCTTCAACAATACCCTTTAGTTTTGTATCCTTTGTGTGAGATTTAACATTTTCCTCTTTTATTTTGGCAAGAGAGTTTTTTTTCCCATACTTTGAAGACTCTTCATCACTATGAGTCTACTATATTCAACCAATGTGATAAGATTTTCATTTAAAGAGACATTTTTATTTTCCATATTATGTAGTCTTCCCTTGATTTGGTATAATTTAGTACTAATTTAAATGAGATCATATTTGGTATAGTAAATACCTTCACTGAGACTTAACTTGTTGAGTATATCCTTAAATATTTTCTAGTCCTTCACACACCATTGAAGGATGGATTTTTGCAATTAAAACTTATCCTCAGTCTTACTCAATCTTGATTGATATTTTTTGGTCTTCCATAATCTCCTTAAATTCACGTAGAGGATTAGAATGGATGGTGAAGGGGGTAGGACAGGGGTGCATGGGAGAATCATTCATAACAATATAAGGGAGGCTCTACTTGAGCATATGCATGATATTGATAATGTCTACCAGTTTAATATTAACTTCCAATTTAGGGGGATTGGGAGGGGATGTGAACATGGGTAGTTAGAGAAGGGGAGGGTGGAAGGAGTGGGTTTAAGTGGGAGTAGGGGAGGGTGGAGGAGGAGAGTTAATATTGGGAATAGGGGATGAGGGATCAAGAGAAGACAAGGGATATTTTATAACATATTTCCTTTTTTTATCAGGGTTGGAAGGAACATTCATAGGGTCGATAATGTTTTTATCTATTTTTTTCATTTTGGAAGGAGGCTAGTAATCTTGGTTGCTATTATCACTTTTTATTTCAATAGGTTGTTTGGATTGATAGAGGAAGTCTTAGTGGATATTCTCAAAGTCTTAGGGGGATATTTCATTTAAGATTAGGATTGATAGGTTTAGAGAAATTTCGGGGATGAGAATGGAAGCCTAGAAGAATATATGGATCATAAAGATGATGGCTTGGTGAAGGGGTTCCTTTTTCTTTCCTGTTTTAACCTCATAGATTGAAAATTCCAAGGAATGAAAAATGAAAAATGAAAGAATGAGAGGGATTTGATGATGGAAATAGTTAAGGATGGGTAAATAAAAATGATGGACAAGAGTGTACCTACTATCTAATGTCACATAGTGCATGATCTGCTTGGTGACTCTATCAAAAGGCTTGGGGCCATCTCTCTATAGGAAACCACCTATGCATTCATGTATTTGCTCACTATTCTTGAGAAACCTATCCCTCTTTTATTTTTTATGTTAATGTGAATTATATTTTGGGTTAAAATTGAGTTAATGTTTTTTAAGCTGGGAGCTTAGGATGAGTTAATGTACACACACACATCTATATATCTATCTATCTCTGTGTGTGTGTGTGTGTGTGTGTGTGTGTGTGTGTGTGTGTGTGTGTGTGTGTGTGTGTGTGTGTGTGTGTGTGTGTGTGTGTGTGTCTGTGTGTGTGTGTGTGTGTGTGTACATACATACATACATACATATATATACATATATACATATATATATATATATACATACATACATATATATATACATATATACATACATATATATACATACATACATACATATATATATACATATATACATACATATATATACATACATACATACATATATATATATATATATATATATATGTATGTATGTATGTATGTATGTATATGTATATGTATATGTATATATATATGTATATGTATATGTATATGTATATGTATATGTATATAATGTAATTAAGAACCAAGTGGCTTAGAGTAATAAAAATATATAAATATAAGTGGGCATACATAGTATATATGTCTATGCAACTAATTTAGAAGGTACATAGATGTTTGTATACACTAAATAAATGTGTTCATATGCAAATTGTGATGTATTTCATTGATTTTTAATATGTTGATTCACTTATTAATTGAGTGGAAAAGAATTAATTTTTGTTTAGAACAAATAAACATTATGGTTATTATATTTGTTTATTAGTTTGGAATTTAATGTGAAATTATTGAATTTTGTTTACTTTTAGTTAATGCCTATTAAAAAGGGTATGTTTACATAAAATTTGTAAATACTTAACTTGTAAATATTGTTAGTAATAAAATTACTTGTAATATTGCCTTATTAGAAGTAGATATTGGGTTGTATTGGAACTTAGGAATATGACAGTAGGTTTTATGTTGTTATTATATATCATGCAATTATTTATTGTTGTTTCCTTTGGATTTAAATATTGTGGTATTGTTATAGGAGAATTCTATGAAAATATTGTATATGACTTAGTTTAGTAAATTATAGTATTAATGACACTAAGGAAATAATATTGTGAGAAGGTTCTCATGCATTTATTTAGAGTCATTAATACATGGAATAAATAAAATATAATCGAGTGTTTGTGTGTGTGTGAATATGATTGATCTATGTGATCATTAAACTATATGAAAAATTTGGCCAAAGTAATACTTATAGTTAAATGTTATCATTTCACATGTTTAATTAATATGCATGTATTCACAATGCAATTTTAGAATGAGATTATTTATGATATGTTTCACGTAGTGAATATCTTGCAACATGTGGGTTCCAGTTGACTTCTTGATATCTACATCATTACCATATTTTCATCCATGAAGGGAGGGTCATTCCCTAGTTGATAAAATGTGTGGGGGATCTACAGTCTATGGTTGGTGTGAAAAAGTGCTCTAATGATGCTCTCCCTCTCTTCCAACAGTCAACCAATAGCAACTTTTACTCATGATTACATTATATATATATATATATATATATATATATAGGCAAGGTTGTGGATACTCATTTATTCTTTGGAATAATGTATTTATTTATTTTCACTTTGACGTAAATACTTGTATAATTTTAATTTGATAACTAATAGTTTGATGCTCTTATTGTATAAATTTATTATATAAATTTTTAGTAGTTGGTTGAGAAAATATTCAACAAATATACAATCTGTGATTGATTGAATTTATAATACTACAAAATTTTGTCAATTTGATCATTATATAAATGAATAGTAACCATTTATTTAAATAATATGCATTTAGTTAAAGATAAAATATCTTATCTTAATTGATAATAATTTGGTTTGGAATACTGAATTTAAAAAAATACCTTTTTTGAGTTAAACCTAGTCGGGTTCTAACAATTTCATTATGTGGAACAATAGTTTTGTGTATAACTTCAATGGTTTTGTGTACAACTTTTGTGATTTTGACTTGCATATCAGTGATTTCATTTCAACTTATATCTAGGCATTATTTCTAGTTTTGTCTTTTTATTTTTTAGTCTTTTCAACTTTGTTGTCTTTCTATCATTCAATTTTTGTCATAGTATTGTTTTATTTCTTTATATTTTATATTTTTTGCCATTTAGTATAGCAATAGTTTCATAGCATTAAACCATAATGTTGCTACATATTTTGATGCATTCAATAAAAAATTTAGTTATTTTGTAACAAACATCAGTCATTTAATTTTGTGAAATAAAAATTTAATTTCCAATTTATCTTATTTCTTCTATTGCTTTTTGTTCTCAATTTTTTGTCATTTTGTAAAACATTAGTTTTAGAGGATAAAACAATGATTTTTTTAAAAAATTTATATTTTTTATTAAAAATTTTGATGGTTTTGTTACATATAGAGGTAATTTTATAATACAATCATATTCTATTTTTTGTAGATTTTTATGTCAATTTTTTACTATCTTACATTTCATCATTTTATGAGCAAGAAACTTGTGACTGTGTAACATCAATTTTTTTTCAAAGATTTTTTTTAATTTAATATTTATTTTTACTTTCATTTTTGGTTAACTTTCAGGGTTTCAAATTGCCCAAGTCTGTACATATAAATTACTAATGGTTTTATGTAGGACCACAAACCAAAGACTTAAAAATATAAAATCACTTTTTGTGATCTTAACTTTTCTTTCAATTCAATTTTTGATTAATTTATTAAGTAGTAATTAATTAATTTCAATTCTTGAAAATATACTTGTGTATTATAAGACATTTATTATGCTCTTTCTTTAGGTCACATTGGTGAAAATATTTGGATATCAAAAGAAATTCTTTTAATTTTATGTTTTTTTGAGCTACAATCATGTCTGATCTTTCCTTATGTCACATTGGTAATGATCCTTAGATATTATAAATTGTATAGTCTTGTTTTTAAATTTATATGGTTTTTATCAACTATGGATTTCACCACCACATGGTAAGATAAACCCCATATACTAATAGGGTATATTAATTAACAATCAACTATTTCAATTACCTATTTATTTGTGTATTCTAATCACACCATGACATGAGGGTATTTCACCCTCCAATACTCAACATTTTAAAATCCAACTTGAATTCTTATTTTTTGATGACACCATACTAAAATCATATGGATGGAGTGGTAACATAAGGACTAGACGTTTATATATATATATATATATATATATATATATATATATATATATATATATATATATATATATATATATTCTTAAGGTTTATGGTTTTCACAAGCTCAACTGAGGGATTCCCTCTATATATCTTTCATTATGATGAGGCCCAATACCATGGAATAAGTTGTATATGTATGTATGTATATATATATATACAACTTATTCCATGGTATTGGGCCACATCATAATGAAAGATATATAGAGGGAATGCCTCAGTTGAGCTTGTGAAATCATTAACCTTAAGAATATATATATATATATATATATATATATATATATATATATATATATATGTATGTATGTATGTATGTATGTATGTATGTATGTGTTTCTCTATATTTTTACTAGTTGCATTTAGATAAGAAAGAAACTAAAGTTAAGAAGGGTCTGGGTTTGATGTTACCCAGATTTAGTGTGCACCATATCCAAGCTTTGTGAGAACTCCTCTTTGGTTGTGGAGGAAACACCTGCAGTAAGAAAGAAACTCAAAAAAATAAAATGTTAGAGGAGGATATGGTGGACTCCCAAGCTACGTGCTCGGTCCCAGAAGCGTGAAGCTCCATAAGGGATGACAGTCCACTATTTAAAGATAAGAGTGTTGTATAAAAAGAAATGATAAAAAGACTAAAGAAATGGAAAGGTAGAATGTATGTACCTATTCCTTGATTGCAGTCTGTGTGTCTTTGAATGTTGCAAAAAGTTGGGTGAAGGTTTTGTTTGGTCTATGGGCTATTTGGATAGGTTTTTTGGTTTACACAGTCACCGACATTGGTTGGTCTATCGAGGTCAGTCTAGAATGGTGCTGATGTTAGTTAGGATGCTGATGTCATTCAGGGCAATTGGCCTTGAATGGGTTTTGAAGTATTTTTATGATGGACAAAAGAGTTTCTAGAAGTTTGGAGGTTGGTGCAGGGTTGCGGGAAGGTAGATGAGGTCTAAAGAAGGGTAAAAGTAGAGGGTTGGTGTGTAAAGGAGGTGAGAATAAGAGGAAGGCCTTTCAGCCCCTCCATGGAAGAAGTCGAGCCTCTAAACAGTATTTAGAAATATCAAATGGAAATTAATTAACAAAGTATTATAAAATACTGAAATGAGAACTAGAATACTTAGCTCTATTAGGTGAAGAACTAGAGGTGTCAGAATGCTTATTCCCATTGTGGTTGATGTTGAGGTCCTCCTACAATGTTTCAATCTAGTCTCTGAACTGACTTGTGTAGAGCTTTGGTAGCCAAGAGAATGATAGTCGAGTGCTTGTGCTTGAAATCTCAGAGTGTAGGCATTTATCTATGAGAAGGCTAGAGGAGCTTAATGTTTAGAGCTTGGCTTATGTAGCTAATGTCAGTGATCACATCGGCATCGGCCTCAGTTGATCAATGTCAATCGATGGTTGATCAACATCGATGGAGAGAGAATAGGTAAAAGGGCTATTTTTATCCCTTTGCCCATTTATCCATCTACCAAGTGTTTTTTCCATTAGATAATGGTCAAAACATAGGCTTATGAGGCACGAGAGTTGGTTAGGGAGTTAAGAGGGGGTGAGGATAGGTCATGGGTAGTTAGGATTTGGAAGACCTAGTCTCAGGTTGACTCATAGGCTAAAAAATGGTCTTAGGGTGAGGTGTCTAGGTGAGGTGTCCAAGGTGAGCTGATTAATTTAAAATAAGAAGTTTTTAAATTAATAAGGTGTGCAAGTGTGGGTTAGGAGTGGTTAACATTTAAAAGGGGACCAAGGGGGGTTGACATGATATTGGTATCTACATTTGCCCCTTTTTGTCTTGTTATTTGTTCTAGCAAACTACAAGACAAAAATAGATGTAGGTTACCCTAGGTATGGGATGAGGTATTCCCCCTCAAAGCAAGAATCAAGAGAATGGAATCTAAAATTAGGTGCCAATTTGATAGGTAGTGGATGGGTAGGATGAGGTAGGAGTGTGAATGTTGTAATAGTTGAGATTGTGCGTATAACACTTCACTTGATAGGTAGGTGAAATTGTCGCAGGCAAGGTCAAGCAGGTCTAAAATTGAAGTAACCAATCCCTAGCTTATTAGTGATAGCTGATTGGGTTAAAAGATCAAAGTTTTAGCTCTAATGGTTGAAGAGGACTAAAATCAAAGTAACCGGTCCCCAGCTTATTAGTGGTAGCTGATTGGGCTAGATCGATCAAAGCTGTATCTCCAATGGGCATCATGTTCCAAGTATCTGGGCTAGGAAGTGCTCTTAGAAAACACAAAAATGTCACAAATATTAGGGATAAACTTGGTCATGATCTGAAAATAGGTGTGAGGGTTGTAGACAATTTTCTAACTATTCATGACGTAGCATATGCAATCAAAACAACCAAGTCAAAGTTGTTTCAAAAGTGGTCATGGTCTGAGGAGATAGTCATGATCTCTGAGGTCATTTGTCAAATTAGGTTTGAGATATAAGTGATCTTGAGTGTTGTTTATTGTGGTTAAGGAGATGTATATGATCTCTAATGTGCCCCATGAGAAGTCTAAGGTGACTTCTACAGTGTCAGGGTTGGTTGTTTGGTCATGATTTTGGTCCATTTTTAAAAATCCATGTTTTTATGAGGTCACCATCAGTTAGGTGACCCATGTCAGTAATCAAAAAAGTATATCATGCTGATGTCAGTATAAATAGGCTAATGTCAGCATCTTAGGGCATAATTTTGCTGACGTCAGTAGCCTGCCAAACTTGACAAAAGTAGATTGGTGGTCCACCAAAAGTCATTTGTAACTTTTGAAGTGTTGAAAAAGAGAGCTCTAAGGTGTTGAGTGATAGAGACCTCCAGTTTGTCTATGTCAATGGTGCTAGGTGTCAGGGTGTGAGTGGTGAGGAGTATTGGTGAGTTTGGAGTGTTGTGAGTGTTTGGGAGCATTGTGGGCCACTGACAATTGGATTGAGGAGACATGGTAGATGGAGATGGTAGGCATTAGAGGAGGCCCTGCAAGAGGACCACCACCACTGGTACCCATTATACCACCTTGGTAGTGATGACGAGATGAGGTAGGATGTGTTTTTTGAATTTTTGATTGGTTTTTAATTTGATTTTAGTTTTGTTATTTTTTGAGTTTTTAGGAATAGATCAAAGGGGGAGTGTTATTAGAAGGGATGGTAGGGTAGGTAGGGTACCTTAGGAAGTTTTAGGAGGGTTTTTGGGGAGTTTGAAGGGGGAAATGGGGAAGCCCTAATTTTTAGGGCTCACCCCATTTAACCCTAGGGCCAAACCAGTCACTGGTGTTAGTGTTTTTGCCAATGTTAGCTGACAAATTGATTGATGTCAGTCAATATTATGCTGATGTTAGTTAGGATAGAGCCATTGTCAGCACCCTAACCAAGGTTAGTTACCTATTAAAGGTTGTTTAGTCCTTATAAAGGTTAAAAATGATAATCCAGAGGGCCAAAGTCATGCCGATGCACTTTTAGGTGTGGAATTTTAGGATAGACAGTGAGCCTAGGGTTCAGGGTAGGTAGTTAGCCTAGGGTTTAGGTAGTTGGTCCATTAGGTAGATGAATAGATGAATGGTCAAGCTAACCTTAGAAGACCCCATGTCAATTGAGTGCTACGTATATAGCTCCTATTTTAAGGGCCTCAAGCCAATGTAGTTCTCCCAAAAGGGAAGAAGAGTCAAAGAGGTTGTTAGTTATTTGTGTAATGTTGGCTAACGTTGTTGCATGTGTGTTGGTTAAATGCAAGCTAGATAGACATTATCATTGTAAGATCATCTCCCAACATTGTTAATGTAGATGTGTCAAGACATCACAAGGGAGGAGTGGGCACATATGGCCATTATAGGGCTATGTGGGTTGCGGCAATACTATCGAGTAGCTAGGGATGTCAGTCTGATGGTGGCATTGATTGAGTAGTGGAATCATACCACCAACACCTTTCACCTATCAATCAGAGAGTTGATTGTGATGGTAGAGGATGTGTATCAAATTTTTTAGTTATTGATACATGGGACAGATGTATATGCATGCTTGAGAGAGGATCATGACATTCATATGGTGACATTGTTTGGGGAGCACACTGTTGAGGTGACGTACCATTTAGTGAGTTTTACTTATGAGCTAATTTATGCTGCTGATGAGGATGAGCATCAACTAGACATCTTGATGATAATCAGCACCACTGTATTTGCCCTTCCTGATGCAGAGGGAGGGAGATTCTTGATCTTGATGACCAGGGTGTTGGTAGACATGGTAGGGGAGCAAACAGTTTTTACATGGGCATTAGTGTTTTTAACCTAATTATACAGGGAGTTGTGGGGGATTAGCTAGTGGTGGAAATATAGCTTATGTGTGGGTCACCTCCTGCACTATTGGGTGTATGAGCATATCATAGTTACATGACCTCTTGGCCTCCCAGTAGCGATTCAGGATGGCTTCAGAGCTGGTTTTAGGTGATGGCGAGAGGTCATGGCATAGACATGTGTGGATGCCATCATCTAGGATATTGATTATTATAGGGGGTATTGGATGCCCTAATCCTAGCAAATATTATTTAGAGGTTATACTTGGTATATCTAGCATTTAGAGATTAGGTGGAGTAACTGGTGGGGGTCCAGAGCTTGCGATGGGTGAGGGGTAGGCGAGATGGTAAGCTCGAGAGAGTTCTTGGTGAGAGAGTGTGGCCCAGTATGGGATTTTACAAGATGTACCACCTAATTCCCATATTATAGATGGGATGATATTGAGGTGCCCTTCCCATTGCCAGAGGAGATAGAGCAGCCAAATTTAGAGGAGATACCTCCAAGTCTAGGTGTGGTAGATTTGGGGTGTACAGTGGCCTACTTAGCTTGGTGAGTAGGTTAGTATGTTGGGATTCAAAGGGGACCACCTCTCAATTTGTAGGTAGTTAGTAGAGAGAGGGATGTTGTCATCTAGGAGAGGGATGTAGCATGAGCATAGGTGGTAGTGCTTCAGGGATAGGTGGCAATGTTTTAGGGATAGGTGATAGTTTTGATAGCACAAGTGGCTACCTTGACAGGGGAAGTTACTACATTATAGGGGCAGTTGGCCATAGCCTAGGTACAAGTATTAATAGGGTAGGGTTTTGGAGGGTAGGGCCCTATTTAGTCACCACCACAGCAGCCAGTGCAGTAGTTAGTTTAGCCACCACCTCAGCCATAGCCGTAGAGTTCTTTACAAGGCATGACATCAGGATTAATGGGTCCACCATAGACTATACCTATATCTAGGTACAATACTACATTAAATGAGATTGTGTATTATGAGGGTGCCATTAGGGAATTCCCTCAAATATAGTGATACTCTGAGATGCTTGCTCAGCAAAGATCTATGTCGCATGTCACTGCCTTCAGTTCTCAGAGATGGTGATGGTCAGAGAGTGGAGATGATTTGGTGTCTTCGCGACCACGACCACCACCACAGCCTTGAAGCATTTATAGTTGGTTGAGGTGTATATATATATCAGCCTACGTGCCAATGACATGAGATGTACATGAGAGAGACATGTATATATTGTACTATTTTAGATATTTTTGATGTATACCTTCATTTGACAGTAATATATATATGAGATGTTTGAGATATTGACATGTTATGGATGTGACTATGTGTTAGTTGTTTTGGTTATGTTAGTGTTTTTAGCATTTCCCATATGTTTAATGGTACATTCTTGATATGATGAGTGTATGATGATGTTATAGCCTTTTCCATATTGTGTGATGGTGTATGTTGTAACATAGGTTATGTGATTTTTCATCCTTAGCAATTTTCCATATTGGTGATGTTGTATGCTAAAAATGAAATGAGTTTATTTATACTTCAGCAAGTTTCCATATTGGTGATGGTATATGCTTGACATAAATTGTGTTTGGTTGATAGTTTCCATGTGTATTGTTTTCCATAAAAACTAATGTGAATGGGCTAAGAGATTTATATAACACAAATTGGTATTTGCATTAAAATAAATCATGATGCTATGTTAGTGGTTAGAAAATGTTTTGGGTGTATTTTTGGTGTGTAAGAAGTGAAAGACGCATTGCTCTTTCATTGACAAGGACCATAATGATAGCATAGATAGGGTTTTTGTAAATAAAAGCTTCATTCATGCATTACGTCATTGACCATTGGTTTTTGTTAGAGAAGTACCCTAATCACTTGACATTGAGTGAGCTCAAAATCCCTTGAGTATTTGGGGTAATAGGTGTGATTATGTGATATGTGAGGATAGTGTAACCCTTTTTAGTAGGAATAACTTTTCCCCTTTTATTGGTGACCCTAAGAATGACTATAGACAAGTCCATGACTTAGTAGTTTGTCAGTCAGTTTTTTTTTTTTTTTGTATACTAATCAATGCGGGAAGTCTACTTGGGGATGTTGCTTTGTTTTGTGGTCATGTGAAGCTGATCAATGCGAGAAGCTTCTGAGAGGGTGATATTCTTGTAACAAAATTTGGGCATAGCCATCCTTCGAGGGAGTGGTCTATATTTTGCTTTGTATGTTTTGACTTCTTTGAATAGCTATCCTTTAAGGGAGTAGTCTAGTAATTACAGCACTAATATAGCTATCCTTTGAGGGAGTAGTCTATATTTATAGGTTATGACCTTTTAATATTTTGTTAGGCATCCCATTTTTATGTTTTTTTATTGATTGAGCTTTTAGTCATGGACTAGACTATAGAGGTTTAGGGGTTTCCTTTTTATTAGGACAAAGCATTAATGCTTTAAAAAAAGGGTTAACTAATTATTTTAGGGAAAAAGGGTTGAAAGGAATAAGAATGAAGATGATAGGGATTGTTCAAGGGATGAGATCAAGTTAAACATCAAGTGAATGATTACTTGATTAACAGTAGAATGGTCATAGATGTAAGGCATTAAGGGGATCAGGTTCTAGCCGGCCTTCAAGAGAAGATAGATGATAAGTGCCCGATCCATACTTGTGAATTATTATATAAGGTCTGAGCCAATTAAGAGCAAAATTGCCTCATTTTATTCTTTCCATATTGGTCACGTGTTGGTTTTCTTTAAGGATGAGAATGCTGATTTTAAAATCTCACTCTTTTAGATTTTTGTTGTAGGCACGCTTGATGCGATGTTGGACATGAAGTAGGTTAGCATGTTGTTGTCATTTGATACAATGTTGAACATAGTCACAACAGTCTTGGTTAAGTGTGGGCAAATAATAGCCTAGGTGAAGGATGTGTTTTATAACCGCATTACCATTGAAATATCCTCCACAAATCCCATCATGGACTTGTTTGATGGCATGAGATGTCTCAGTGGTGGTTAGGCATCAGAGAAGGAGGCCATTAAAACCTCATTTGTAGAGAAGACCCCTAGTATGGTGTATCACATAGTACTCTTGATAAAATGCCATTGTCCATTGCTAGAGAGGTTAGGAGGAATGATAGAATAAGTCAAGTAGTCAACAAGTTATTTATACCAAACATCATGTTGGTTAGAGAGGTCAGGAGGAATTACCCTCGAAGATATTGGTTGAGATGTGCCCAAGATAGAAATCTTGGGCTTTGGTGGTGGAGAGGGCTTGGTGAATGGATATGTTCAAGGGGTAAAAACCTATTCTTTTCCTTTATCCTTTAGGGTTTGGGACCTAGTGGCCACATTAATAGTGTTAATTTTGAATAAAGGGGGAGAAGGTGGTTAAGGAACCATAGGTTTGCATTGGGATCATGATTCAAGTGAGGAGGTTTGGGAGGCATGGGATGGTGTCGATAGTTTGTCAAAAAGGTGGTCAAGAGAATCCTCAATGAGAAGGGTGTCATTTTCCAAGTGTTGGTGAATGACAACCTTAAGAGCATTGCAACTCTCAGTATCATGCCCAAGTGTGCGATGATACAAGTAGATTTGAGTGTCATTGAACCAAGATGGTTTTGATTTGAGAGGTTGGTATGGCTTAATGGGTAGGAGAACGATGCTAGAAGACTACAACAATCAGTGTAACAGTGAAGCATAGGAACCCACTAATGGGTCTATGCTCATTGTTGTAGTATGGATTGACAACTTCTATTTAGGAGTTGTAGGGGGAGTTTTTCATACCAATTTTTTGGTTGGTGGTGTGGCCACATGTGTAAATGACACTTTCTTGATGAGAGGTGTTGAATTTCTTAGAGGAAATATGTTTTTGATGGGTAGAGGGAGTAATGGAGGTAGTTTGCCTTTGTGAGGTGTTGGAATGGGGAGCACTCCTATTAAAGTGGAAGGATGTGGACCCAAGATAGAGGGTAATGGTGAAGGTGGGGGAGGAGTAGACCAACGTGGTTTAGCATTCTCCTTTAGTTTAGTGTGAGGACCACTATTGTGTAGGTGAGGTTCAAATCTAACTTCACTTATGGGTGAGTGAGGTTTGATACAGGGTGAACACTGAGGGATTTAATCTGTTTCAGTATGGTGGATGCCTATGAGGGTTTGGATTCAGACATGGAAGGTTGAGCTTTTGATGATTTAGAAGTGGAAACCTAATCCTTGTCAAAGACTTTGGGGTAATTCATCGTGGAAGGGTTGGTAGTATAAGGTGAAGTGGGATGTGTAGGATAAGGAGCCTTAAGTCACTCCCATAATGCCTCATACTCTAGGTTCCTAGAATGGAGGAATCCTAAGTTTTTTGCCAATCAAGAGAAGGGTTTAGATGATGTTGTGTGAGGCCTTACAATCAGTCCTTAAGAGGATTTGGGTGATTTTGAGGGTGAAAACATGTTAGATGCAGTGATCTTGGGCCAAAGGCAAGAGAGAACCATCACTGGATCTTCCTCGACCAAAGTGGGTGAGGTGGCGAGTTCTTCTCTTAGTGGAGAAAGGATTAGAGAATTTGGCTCTTCAAGTGGATAGAGCGCAGGGATGATCATGCCTTCCACATGTGGTCTAGGAGTGGGGAAAGTATGATCCTCTAGTGGTGATAAGAAGGATGAGGGCAGGGCCACCGGCATTGGTTCCATCAAAACATCCTCCAATATGGGAGAGGTCAAAGTAGACTCTCTTACATGTGAAAGGGGGGTGGATGGAGGACTATCCTCCATCGATGGAGCAAAAATAGGAGAGGAAGGATCCTCTAAAGGGTGAAGTAGAGGGATGATGGCCCCTTCTTCATGAGGGCGTGGGGTATGAATGGTAAGTTCTTCCAATGGTAGAAGAAGAGGGAAGGTGGGGGTAAGAGGAATAGGTAATACGGGTTCCTCACCAGGTAAAAGAATGGGTAGAGGAAATACTTGATGTTGTGGGGGTGATATAGGTGAAACGGTTTCATCCATGCAAGGAAAAGGATGAGGCAAAGGGAGCTCTTCATTACATGGGGGTGGTATGGGTAAAATAGGCTCTTCTACCCATGGTGGAGAAATGGGTTGACTGACCTCTTTAAATTATTGGAGAGGTTGGATAGGAATGAAAGGAAAGACCATGTTGACTGTGCATATGTTGCATTCTTGAGGGTCATCGGTCATGGTCTGAACATTGTTCTGACTTGGGGGATGGTTAGGAAATGGTTGCCTAAAGACATCCATGTTTTGGTTGGCCAACACATTGGGGTTATCCAAAACAAGGTCCCCTTTGTCTAACATGTCTTGAACAATGTTTTTTAGGGTTTTGCAATTATCCGTGTCATGACCCTTGACATGATGATAGTTACAAAATTCATTTTCCCTATACCATGTAGGGATGGCTCATGAGGGGTCAAATTAGATAGGTGGTCAGATTTTAGGAAGGTTGAGGACTCCCTGCTTCACTAATTTATCCAATATGGAAGCATATGATTCTCCTATTGGAGTGTATCATCGATGTTCTTACCTTTGTTGGAATTGTCTTATGATGCTTTGTAAAGTAGAGGGCTCAGATTGGTTGGTTTTGGTATAAGATGGTGACCTAAGGACCATAGCATTCATCGATCCCTTAGACGTGGAGTGGGAAGAAGAAGGTTTAGAAGAAGAAGGGTCATTGGATTTTGCATTGGTATTTTTGCTATGCAATTTGACCCTATATTCTTTAATTGCACAGAGTTCAAGCTTTCAGGCCATAATGAAAGCTTCATCAAATGTGCAAAAAGTTTGAACCTACAGAGTGGACAAAATTTGTTTGGCACATGCTCTTGAAAAGAGCTCAATGAGCCCAGGTTGAGGTAGTGAGAAGGAGAGTTGGTTGATCAAACCTCTCTAATGGGTGACAAAGTCTATTATTGACTCATCCTCAAATTGTCTAATGGAATAAAGGTTTGTGATGGAGACCTTCTTGGTAATATTGATTGAGAAATGATCGAAGAATAGCTGAGTGAGTTAAATGAAGGAAAAGAGAGAATGACTGGTAATGGAGCTATAATAGTCAAGGGCAGTGCCAAAAAGTGACATAGGGAATGTGTGAAGTAATAACACATCATCGTATGCTATGAGGTAGCAAGCATGTCTAAATGCTTGCAAATGTTGTTGTGGGTCCTCTTTACTCTAAAAGCAAGTAAATTTTTGGAGTTCCCACTAGCTAGGGTATGGTCGAATAGAAACTAAAGGGTAGATAGGTTTGTTGTAGATTTGTTCATATGAAAGAACATTCCTTGAACCTAAAATAGATGTCTCAAGGTTAGACATCTTATCCATCAGCATCTTAATTAGATCGGCAGATGGATTGGCATGAGGGGCACCCCCTAAGTTATAGGGTACATGCAAGGCATTAAAAGGGGTGTATGGCATACTTGGTTGCATTTGTGTAGGAGCAACATATTGATAGTTCATCATAGGGGCTGATGTCAAGGCCACAAGGGCTTGTGTCACAAAGTTGGAGGGCAAAACTTGACTAGATGCCACCAAGGGTGGTTGAATGGTAGGGAAACTAGTTAAAGGATAAGTGGTCACTCTCATATTTATAGGCACAAGAGTGGGTGGGATAGAGACAATCAAGTTCTAGAAAGGTGTCAAACTTGGTTGAATTGTTTGTGGTTGAGTGGGTATGGAAACCCCGATGGAGGTAGGGCAAGAAAGGATAGAAGGGGAAGCCAAATCTATAACATTGGCCATGGTTGGGTTACTGGTCAAGGCAGTGGCCTGAGTGACCATAAGTTGGGTAGCGGATGTTGTTGATATCATTGTTGATTCAACCAAAGAAGTTGGCATCCCATAAATAGGGTTACCCGAAGGATCTCACATTTGACTTCTAGCGAGATAATGTTGGAGAGCCTTGACGTTGTGGTCAAGGAATCTCTCAAAAGCTTGATCCCCTTCAAGAATAATAGGAGGTTGATCAGGAGTAGGTTGGATAAGATTATGCTCAGTATCTTAAGTATGCTCCATTAGATGACTTGGCATGAAGGGCAAAGGTAAGAGTGGTTGTTGACTTGCATGGTCAATAAGAGATTTGGCTTGACTATGTGTCAGAACCATCCAAGGTCAAAGGGGTTCAGGTTTCAAAAACTATATGTTTTAGTTTTAGAAAACTAGAATTTGTGTCAAATAGTAAGAAATTTAGGTTTTAAGCTTGTTGTTTGGAAAAAAAGTATTTATTTATTGACAGTGACCGATGTCAGTTGTTTAACTGATATCAGTTAGAAAATGTTGCCGATGTTGGTCAATTAACTGATGTCGGTGAAGGTTGGCTGCTGACATCAATGGAGAAACTGATGTTAGTTTTTATGTAATTCTAGAAACACAAAAGATTGATAGTTTTTGGAAGAAAAAGATATTATGAGTTGTTTTGGACTTCAGAATGGTATAATAGCAAAATAAATGATTAGGCAAGCAACCTCTAAAACGTTAGATTCCTAGGAATGAGTTTTAAAGTCATGGTGGCTTATGCCTTAAGAGAATGTATTGGGATTTGGGCTTGTAGAATAGGTCCTAGAGATGAAGTCTACGGCTGGTTTTAGGTTGTGTTATAGTGCTCAAAAATATGTGTTAGGGTCAGTATGTGGCTCGCTACTGGGGCTTGCTCCCTTCACTTCACGAACCTAGAGCCAAGTTGGGTTGCTTAGCCAAAATATACCTTCCCTATAGTTTATACTCTGCCAGAGAACAGAGTAGGTCCTCCTCTTGGTGGTGAAATCCAAGTAGGATCGCTGGGTGGGGTAAGGTATCTGCTAGGTGATGAAATCCTAGATGGGCCTTGTCTCAAGTAAGTTTATGTGTTTGATTTAAAGTGATTGTGGTTTGGTTGTGTAACATTTGTCACCACAATTCATTCATAATGCTTTAATTACTAAGTGGGCTAAGTATGCATCCAAGCAAGAATGAAATGTAGTAGTTTTTAACCCAAATTGAAATATGTTATTCAAATGCAAACAAATGGAGAAGAGGTAAAGAGTATGAGTTTTTCACTACTCTATGATGCATGCAAGAAGTAACAAGAAGAAAAAGAGATGTTCTTTTTAACTTCTGCTAATGATTTCCTTTCGAAACAAAAAGATAGAAGAGGGGATACAATAAGAGAATACTTTTCTAATGCATCTATATGAAAGTTTGATTTTTAAAAGAAGAAGAATGAACCCAAGGAAAACTCCAAGGGTCCCACCGAGTGTGCCATAATGTTTCTCTATATTTTCACTAGGTGCATTTAGATAAGAAAGAAACTAAAGTTAAGAAGGTCTAGGTTTGATGTTACCTGGATTTAGTGCACACCGTATCCAAGCTTTGTGAGAACTCCTCTTTGGCTATGGAGGAAACACCTATAGTAAGAAAGAAACTGAAACAAAGAAAATATTAGAGGAGGATATGGTGGACTGCCAAGCTACATGCTCTGTCCCAGAAGCGTGAAGCTCCATAAGGGATGACAGTCCACTATTTAAAGATAAGAGTGTTGTATACAAAGAAATGATAAAAAGACTAAAGAAATGGAAAGGTAGAATGTGTGTACCTATTCCCTAATTGCAGTCTGTGTGTCTCTGAATGTTGCAAAAAGTTGGGCAAAGGTTTTGTTTGGTCTATGGGCTATTTGGATAGGTTTTCTAGTTTACACATTCATTGACATTGATTGGTCTACCAAGGTCAGTCTAGAATGGTACCAACATCAGTTAGGTTGCCAATGTCAGTCAGGGCAATTGGCCTTGAATAGGTTTTAGAGTATTTTTGTGATGGACATAAGAGTTTCTGGATGTTTGGAGGTTGGTGCAGGGTTGCAGGAAGGTAGATGAGGTCTGAAGAAGGGTAAAAGTAGAGGGTTGGTGTGTAAAGGAGGTGAGAATAAAAGGAAGGCCTTTCAGCCCCTCCACAGAAGAAGTCAAGCCTCTTGACAGTATTTAGAAATATCAAATGAACACTAATTAATAAAGTATTCTAAAATAATAAAATGAGAACTAGAATACTTAGCTCTATTAGGTGAAGAACCAGAGGTGTTAGAATGCTTATTCCCATTGTAGCTAATGTTGAGGTCCTCCTATAATGTTTTAATCCAGTCTCTAGAATGACTTGTGTAGAGCTTCGGTAGCCAGGAGAATGATAGTCGAGTGCTTACACTTGAAATTTTAGAGTGTGGGCATCAATCTGTGAGAAGTCTAGAGGAGCTCAATGTTTAGAGCTTAGCTTATGTAACCAACGTCAGTGATCCCACCGGCGTCGACCTTGATTGACTAATGTCAGCTGATGTTTGACTGATGTCGACAGAGAGAGAATAGGTAAAAGGGTTATTTTTAGCCCTTTGCCCATTTCTCCATCTGCCAAGTGCTTTTTCTATTGGAGAACAGTCAAAACATGGGCTTATGAGGCATAAGAGTTGGTTAGGGAGTTAAGAGGGGGTGAGGATAGGTCATGGGTAGTTAGGATTTGGAAGACCTAGTCTCAAGTTAACTCATAGGCTAAGAAACGGTCTTAGGGTGAGGTGTCTAGGTGAGGTGTCCAAGGTGAGGTAATTAATTTAAAATAAGAATTTTTTAAATTAATAAGGGGTGTAAGTGTGGGTTAGGAGTGTTTAACATTTAGAAGGGGACCAAGGGGGGGTTGACACGATATTGGTATCTACAGTATGTATGTATGTATGTATCTAACTTATTCCATGGCATTGGGCCTCATCATAATGAAATATATATAGAGGAAATCCCTCAATTGAGCTTGTGAAAACTATAAACCTTAAGAAGCCACTCACTTTATTGACTTGTGGTGGACCTAAGAGAAGAGTATCACCTAGGGAAGTTACTTTTAATGTACTTTTGAAACTTGTTTTAGTGGGCTTTGGGTATGACACTAGCTCTATCATTAGTTATTTGAAATATTTAGTTGATACTATTCAATAAGAAAGTAAATATATGTAAGATCCTATAAGTCACTCAATACCCTTTCCAATTTTATCCTTTTCATGTGGTTTGCATGCTTTGTATCTATTTAGTTCTTGTTTATTTATCTTTTCTTTAATCCCCTTGTAAAAAATAGTAATTTAAATCTTTCTTATATGTTAGAAACCAAAATTTATTTTATAATACTCAAAACCATGTACTTAGTTTTTTTTTTAAGGCAAAATCTTGTTTTTCAATTTCACCCAAACTTTGTCTAAAACTACTAAAAATTTTGTTTTTCTTGTAGAAAATATGTTTAAATTTGGGTAATAATCCAATTTGAGTCAAAATCCAATTTGTGTAATTGAATATAAATTATAATAAATCCAAAATTCATCTTAAATACAAAACCATCTTAAGTTATGGCACCCAAAACCAATCTTGCTAGGTTCCATATTGAACAATACCTATTTACAAACAAGTCGATCTCTTTCTATGTCTTATATAGGTAGGTGTTTATCTTATTTTTTATTATGATCACAAAAACTTAAGACACATCATTAATAAGTAATCCCAAACTATCCCTTGTCAAAATTAGCTTAACAATAGTAGGTTTGTTATCTAAAATCAACCAGATCTCCCCTCCACTTGCTATAACCCCAACATACCCCATGTAAAATATGAAAAAACTAACTCTAGCATCTAAATCCAAAAATACAACCTCCTCAAACAAATCCAAAAGATATCCCAAGAGTTATAATATTTAAAAATCCATATTAATCATCTTACATAAAAATATTCATCACTTAATAAATCCAATGACCTATCCAATACATAATCCCAAACTCCTAAATGTCCTACCAATCTATCCCCTAAGCCAAAAAATATCTAACAACCCAATTATGCCCTACCATCTCCACACCACATGCCATATTATCTCCAAGCATAAAATCTATCTATGTTTAAACATAAACAATACATTCCTTTCAAGGAGCCCTTGGACATGATCTTTCATCAACTACTTGTTTCAACCATGATTGTGTTTCTACACACCAAGGCTTTTGATGAGAACCAATTAATGTCTACTTGGTATAAAAAGGGTGAATACTACAAGTATCATAAGATTGAGGGTCATTATATTAATATATGATTGAGTTCAAGAATTATATCTAATATTTGATTGAAAAAGAGGACATTAAAGTAAAACCAATTATATTCATGTCTGAGAACCATAGGTTATGGATATGCCAAGATGCATTTCTTGAGTACAACCAAGTTCATCCACTTCCAAATCAGGGTCACAACCTACCACTAATCTTAGATAAACCTCTCTTTGATGAACCATTTTCATCCAATGTATCTTTTACCACCATTACTTACCTCAAATTTTTTACTAACCTACTTTTGACTATCTAGCCATATTTAATGATCCCCTCATTAAGCATCTTATCTTTGACCAAGATCCTATTTTTGATCTAGAGTCCATTTTTAACCAAGAGACCATTTTTAACAAAAACCCCATCCTTAAAAAATTCTCCTCTAACCAACACAACATACCACGCATTGGTCAATCACCTAACTTACTATCACACATTGAATCCACCATCACCCCACAATATACACCTCAAGTGGCATAGATAATCAATCCAAAGCATTTTCTATGTAGCTAATGTCCCTACCTATCTTGGAAATAGTGGTAGACCCACTATAAATAAAAAATATGCAATAAAATCCTATCATATTGGTACCACAACATTTATTGAATCTAGATTTATCACAAATGAAAAAATTAATGGCTTCAATAATCCCTACTTGTATAATGATAGCTTCATATCTTTATTCTAGAGCAATAATTATCTTATAATAATAAAAATCCTCCAAATAATGAACCACCAATGGAGAGGCCTTGGCTTCTATGAGAAAGTAATCCTAGAACTCATCTATTTCAGCATAAACAATGGATCCTACAACATTGAATACAAACCATTTGAAAATCAACATAAAGATGTTAGTGATACTTTCATAGTTTCTAAGGAAGCCTCATCCATAATAGAAACATGCTCCATTCATAGTCCCTAATAGGATTGTGATGCTACCACTCATTTCATTAAAACCACCAATAATTCCTCCCATAATGATATAAAATTTACCACACCCATCTATTGGACTATAAATATTACCTACCATCATATTTCTTCCATGAAAATAAAATAATTCCAAAATTCATGATTGATATCTAGGCATAAGAGCATAAAATAATATCAACATATTTGAGTGAACACATGCATTCCTTAGTAAAAAAAAATCCTCCAATACATCAAATCCAAATCTAAAAACACCGTGCCATAGTAAAAACTACTTCAAGGCACTATTGGATAATCAAAATCAAAATTACAAACCAAAGAATCATAAAAATATAAAATCATAGTCTCATAGTGAAAATATTTTTGAGGTGTTATGGGGAAATACAAATCACAACCACAATAGAAAATCAATAAGATTACCTTAGTGAAAAAAATTCTATGGCACTAATGGATGAGCAAAAAAATCTACCCCTTGTAATAATAGATTTGTAGGATAGATCCCCACCACATATTATAGAAACCATGAAGAAAAATTGAATCCCTAAATCATCCAACTTGTAGCTACTCTCAAGCTTTCAAAATGTGAAATTTATAGTATTAATCATCCTTCACAACATAACACCTAAAATTATCCCTAAAATCATTCCATATCTCAAAATCTTCCATGAACTCAACACACATCCTTCATCCAACACACATTTCACTTCACCTTCTTTGGAAACACCCTCTATCATAGGGGATATGACAATATCTATGTAAATTTGAAAGAATCCAACTTTTAAATCAACTAAGTTATCGAATACATACTTATATTGTATACTTTAAAAATCATTAGGGGTTAGTATCCTACATCTCAAACACTTCGATAATTGAGATGTCCAAAACACATCCAAAAAAGACAAACATAAAATAATTCATCGAATGATGAAAACCATTTGTATGGTTCCTTGGACAAGTACCATGATGAAAACTAGTTTCCAGTGTCATGCATAAAATAATCAATTATCTACAAGTACCTTTCACATAGGGGCAAACCCATTCCATTTCAACCTTATGCATTTGAAATCATCCCTCTACCCTTATCCATATAAACATTCATTCACGTAAACCCATTCTTACCTATGTAAACTAATTTGTACCCATCCTTTTCCATTTACTCCTTACCCATCCAAATCATAAAAAATCCCATCCTTATCAATCAAATCCATACCATCATACCATCAAGCTTATTCCCAATTTTGACCTTGATAAAGAAGTGTAAATATCTTATGACATGTTCTTAGAAACATGTTGGATATCCTTACAATGGTACTTTGATGACTAGACACTAGGTTTGTAGGCAATGTGTTCCTGGGAGTTGTCATCTTAATTCCTATCCATACCTAGTATATGCCTTACATCCATAACTTCTCCCTTATTTTATACTAGAACATGTTTTATCTTTGCTACCATTATATATAACATCCAACAAAATCCATAAACATTTAAAAACCACAAAAAATAGAAACAATCCAAAATCACGTGTCCTTGGTTTAATTACCCTTTCCCTACCTTATGTATATTATAATTCATATGGTTATCATTATAAAATATATCATATTCTAAAGGGTTTTTAATATAACAAAGGACATACTAAAAATATAGCTGGTTCACTTGTTTTACTTTCTTTATGAAAATTTTTACTTAATTATATGGTTATTTACTAGCTTTACTTGCTTTAAGTGTGCCTAGTTTTATCACTTGTTTTATCATTTAATTTAAATAATTATTCATATATTTTATCTTTATTTAATTATTTCTTTAAGTCAAATTCACTATGTGCATTCAAAATAATGTTATTATGATATTCCATATCATGTTGTATTATGTATTGCACTTGTGAATATCTGGTCCCTTATGTGTATTACATAGTAGACGTCATGGTTTTTCCATACCATTGGTGTTATTGTCATGAAAAATATACAAAATAAGGTTACTCAAATCATTTTCGCAATCATGTTGTAAATCCTATTTGAACTCCATGTAAAGATTTTAAAAAGTGATTATTCCCCCAATACACATCATTAACTCATAAACAAACATACGTTACATACCTAACAAATGTCAACCCATTCAAATATTAAAAATTCAACTTTACCATACATCTTATAATCACCTATATCTACCAACAATAAATTAGAATCCATTTTATCTAATCATGTGGACAATCATTATTAATCCATACAATAAATTAACTTATTTATAAAAAATTTCACATCAATCAACTAAATCAAACCATCCACTTAGTCATGTCCTTGATCTTTCCATTTAATATCCTGCACCTATTGATTTGTAGACAAATCAAGACATCCATCTTTTCTCCCATATAAATCAAATCAATCATCATTCAATCAATCAATTAATCCAATCAAAGCTTACAACTTTTCAATGAGATATATCCTTCCCACATAAACTATCTTTCATATATCATTTCTTGGGGAACATCAAATCAATCATCTTATCTTGAGATATATCATTCTCAATCCTCTCATTTGTTATATCATTGTTTAGGTAAAATCATTCCATCATCAAATTCAATCAAAACATGAAAGTATTAAATCAACTAAGTTAATAAAATTCATGTGTTGATCTCATTAAAATATAACATCCTTACATCTATATCCATATCATCCTCCTCCTACCATTCAAAATCGCCCTCCATCCAATATTTTTCACTTTTTTAAATTTGATTAATTAGATTTTTTCATTTTTTAATTATTTGACTAGAATTTAATCTTGTATATTTTATCAACAAATCCTTGAAAAAAATATTCATCCTTTTATAGACTAAAACTTACCAATGGGGTATATCATTCCCAAATCTGCTTTCGTGTAAGAATATTCATGAGGCAAAATTAAAACATGTAGTTATATCAATAAATACTATTTTTATAATTGAATCCATAGTACCTATCTACTTAGGGAAATCATTTTACAAGTTCCTATAAATCCTATAAGCATTTTATTGATATTAATAATTTTATTTCCTTTAATATAAAATTCACCATTATTTCTATCTATCTATATAACCCTCCATTTTTCATTTATTTCAATCTCTTCTGCATCTATTTCCATCCCATAACCACTTGAGGGACCATCATTCATAATCATTTAAAACCACCATGATCATATTTTCTACATATGTTTTCACTCTAGTTTTTTCTTTACTCTTTAGAAATGCACTCATTCTTCCACTTAACACCCTTTAAAAGAGGGTAAATTTAGACAACTAAATTAAACCACATTTAGAGTTAAAAAAAATTTGCTAAATATTGACACAAATTCCATTATCCATACTTATAAATTTGATTTTCATCCTAACATCATTTATCTCTCTTTTTTAAATAGTTAATCAATCCATATTAATTAATCATTCATGCACACATTCCACAAAACTAATTAAAAACCTAAAATTTCCAATTCATAAAACATCTTCCACATTTATCTCATCTAATTATTGATTCATGATTTAACCTTTCAACCAACATGGTGAATCATCTAAATACCTTGAATAATTCATGAGAAAAATCAATTACCAACTAACTTCCCCATTATTTCTCAAACACATGAGAAATTGGTCTCTTCCACTTGGATGAGGACTCAATTCTGACCATCCAAAATTAGCATATCCAATCATTCTATATTTTGTACCACAATCCATGTTCTAACCTAAAGTCCTATAAATTGAAGTGTAATCCTCTATTGTAAACATCTATTATCAATATTTTTAAATGATATCAAAATAACATTGTGCATCCATAATAAAATCAAGAAATAATGTCCATATGATGATGATATTCTTTTTGCCTTGAGCATCTATATATCTCATTATAAGAGCAAATCAAAGTTCATCAATGGAGAATATGATTTAAGTTTTTGATAAGATGGTGCAATGTAAGTATGTTTGATTTATTTATTTTGATTAAATATCTCTAATAGATGTTTTATTTTAGTCTTTAAAATAGGAATTTAATTGTATATTTTATTTCTTAGCTTACATTGGTTCTAAAAGTACATTTATCAAACTTTTAATAAAACATGCATTAAAGAATGCCAATATATGATATGAAATTTTAAGTAATATAACATAATGAAACATTTGAAATTTAAAATGTAAAGAAGGATTACACCTATAAATAGTCAAATTGTGCTACCCTCTTAATTATTGGGACTAGGGTGATTATTACCCAAGGCTATTGCCACTGTGTAAAACATGGGTCGGGAAGATATATTTCCAAAACCTAAAGAATAAGTACAAATTATTTTAGAAATTAAAAACCTCTATCTCACTATAATTTAAATGATATTAAACCTATAAAATTTTCAAGATGGAAAAGGTGGAGTTCTATACTAGGATTGTATCTAAAGGTGGAACCTTGTATTAGATTCATATTTAATTATAAATAGTGTCACATCTCAATTTATCACTAAGTTAATTTACTTGATTATCTATGGATTATTATAGTTGTTAAATTGATTTATTAATTTTTAACTAAACTATAAGTTATATGTTGTTATGGGACAATTGTATGTTACTTGATTTCATGATTAAATTTTTATGAGTTAGATGTATTATAAATTATTTACATTATGATCATACTGATTTATTTTTACAGTAGTTTTTTATCATATATATCATGATGTTATATACTAATTACCTTCTTGTCATGAGTTGGATGTAGGAGAGTTACATCCCTCAGATCATGATGGAGGGAGAGCATCATCAAATAGGATGACATAGATGATGATGTTGGGAGATGACATAGGAATGGCTAGAACCCATGCACACACCACATTAGATAGTACACATTATATAGATTGTTTGAATTGTTAATGTTAGTACATTTTTTATGCTATCTACATTTAGATAATTGATTATGTGTGTGTTAGTTTAGTTTAATACTTATATATTTAATTAATATTTTGTGATTACATTGTGGATATTATACATAGATTTAGTGAATAATGTTCTAGTATGATTATTTTATGTTATTGAATTCATGATTTTTAATGCTTATAGGAACATAAATCTATGTGAATAGTGTCTTGTTATTATATTATATATATTAACCATAATGTCTTTATAATGTTTAAAACATTAACTAGTTATCTTTATGATATTCATGAATATCATTATATGGCTTAATACCTTAATATATGAAGATAAAAAAAGGCATAGATGGTCTATATAACATAGTAAAAACATAATGATTATGTTTTTATAATACTATTGTGATTGGTTTAATAGTTATCTAATTTACCATTACTGTTGAAAGAATATACTTTACTTTATATTAGTCTAGTTATTATTAAAGACATGATGTTATTTTTACCAAGTTAGTAACAAAACTGCTTTACATCCTAAAGACTAAGCTTAGTCATTATTTGAATACATAGACTATGGTAAAGTTTTCTAGTGTTAGTTATCATTGTTAATAATGTTAAAAGTGAACTTTTGCATGGGATACACATGAATGTAAGGTGAAAAGGTCATGCAAGGATTTTAAAGAATAAAGTAGTTATTAAAGGAATGAGGGGAAGATTAAAGAAAAATTTGGGTTTTTTGGGTTTAGTTAAAATGAAGTTAATTATGTTTAGTTTTAGTTTGTATGGATAATTTTATTTATGCATGGATAAACTATGAGCTTTGAGATAACAGTTTTATGTAAGATTGAATTTAGAAGAGAGATATGGGAAAAATAAAGATAAGAGGTTAGTCAAGGAAGAGGAGCAAGATATGAAGATGAGAATAAAAAGAGAAAAGCAAGGGAGAGATGTATTTTTGAATCATATAGTTTTAATTTGGAAGCATTATAAAGTTTTGTGATGTTATTTTATTGTTTTAATTCAAAAAAATTGTGTATGTAATTGTTAGTTAGGGCTTACTATAAAAAGATAACATTTTAAAATTAGATATAGGTTTAGCCCTGTGGATGGCTCAACCATACACAACACTAAACCTATATCTTAAAAATACCTATGAATGTAAACAAATTCTATGTGCATCTATTAGGGTTAAATGTTTTAATTTTCTATATAACAAAATGCCTTGGATTAGGAAAAATTAGAACCTAGACAGATGTTTTGATGTATACATAGGTTATGTTTTATTTTAGGAAGCATATTATATGTATATGTTTAATAATAAGTATGTCGTATCCTAAGCATATAAATATGATACATGAAACTTGTGTGTATTATGATAAATACAAAGTCTAGGTTGAATAGATGAATGAATAGTTTGACAAAAAATATGTGTATTATTATTATTAGGTTCATCTAGGGTTAGAGAATATATATTGTTGACTGTATATAATTATCATTTAAAATAGTAAAATGATATAAGTATGAATTAAAGTTATTTATTGATCAAATCCATGAAAATATAAGGATTGTGTATTCTTAAAATATGAAATAGAGTATATATAAATACATATATGAACCATGTATTCTTAAAATCCAAAATAGGGTATATATATGTGGACTATATGTATGTTGCATAAAAAACCATGAGATAAATGACTATGAACTATGTGAATTATTATTCTAAAATAATTATCTATGTGTATACTTATTAATTCATACATTGAAAGTATATATGTACAAACTATGTGTATATACTTATGAACCATAGTGTGAAGCTAAGATAATATTTATTAATCTATGCTTGGGTTGAAGGAAAATATATAACTATTCTTGAATATAATTATGAATGATAAAGTTATATATCAACTATTAATTATGTGATATGTAAAATGATTATACAACTTTAGAAGTATTCATAATCTATACAATAGAAATGGTTATTAACATTGATTTGTTAGCTATATAGAAACCTCTAGCATAGTTTGGAATACTTTCATGTTTTATTTAAATGAAGACAGTTGATAGAGTCAAACTTGTATCTATATATGTGTTAAGTGTTTTTAAAAACATGCATATATTATAATATAATAATAATGGTATGTTTTATGCAAAATTTTGTTAAACAATCCAAAGATAAATGTCAATTTTATTTATTTAACATTTATAAAAACCTACTGTAAGTAGGAAGAGTAGAATAGTGATTTAAATAATCTATTAACTATAGTAATCTATTTGTTAATAATTGAATATTATTAATATCTTATATTGGATCATGAAAATTTATAATGGTTGTAAAAATCCTATAAAGTTCTTGTTTAGAAAATATAAATGACTATTGATATTTACATACATACTTTATATATTGTTTGAGTACTTGTATGTGGTACATATTATATATATAGTATGTATGAGTGATCATATATATGAAATATATCGATATGAGGACTTATTTAATCATATACATATATATCATATATATAATAGTAAATTAGGAGGTATGCCTATATTTATAGTTTCATTAACTATTAAAACTAAGTCATTGAATCTTGAGGGATAGAAAACTATAACTATATGCATATAGTGTCCTAAAAACATAACAAGATGTATAAATGTAATATTACGTTCATGTGAGATATGACTTGGTTTATGAGTTATTTAATTCTTCAAAATTATTATGACTGATTGTTTGTAATTAAGTAATGTGTACATAAAAATATCAAACTTTGATATTGATGTAATCTTTGTATGTACTAAATTTGAATTTCTTATAAAAATTAGGAAACATGTAGTCTAAGTATATATATCATACCTAATTGGTATAAATTGTACTTTTTATGCCTATTATTTATGTGATAAATAATATAGTGAGATTCATTCATACATTTGATTGATTAAATGAATGCATTTTGATTATTCTTATATTTTAGCATGTTTTATATCTTCTAGTAGGAAATAATCTATATGAATCTTTTGATTATATTTATGTTAACCAAATCTCATAATATTGGTAGTAACTAAGAAATGAGATAGACTTCACTTGTTTACTTAACATCACCAATGCCAGATGAAAGTAATTTGATCAAGTGATGTGTATGAATTTGATTGATCCTAAAGATTGATAACTATTTTAAAAAATTGGCCAAATTAATGTTTAGTTAGACATTATCATTTCTTAAGTATGATTTACATTTTTGTGTGATATAATCTTAAAAAATATTTTATTTATGGTACACATCATGTATTATAAATCTTACAGCACATGGGTACTAGCTTGTCTCTCTAAATTTTTGTACCATCACTATCTACCCATCTATGAAGGGAGAGACATTCCCTGAGTGGGGGATTTTGTGGGAGATCAATGGTCCATGTTTGGTGTGGAAAACAACTTGAATGATGCTCTCCATCCCCATAGTAGTACTTATTTGGAGACTACACTTCAAATTATCATAGATACTAAAGTTCATGAGACTCATGTTCTATGGAGCCTTGTATCTTATTTTATATTTATTATTGAAACATTATGTTAGATGGATATGTAATTAATTAATCATTATACATTAATAGGATTAGATGTATTATTTTACCAACCATGGCTAGTTTTTATGTAATTACTCATTTTACTAACATTTTTGTATCCTTCTATTAACAAAAAGGAGAATGGTGCAATCAAGATCATCTGGAGAGGTTCCTTCAAATGTCAATGAGAATAACCCTTTGTTTGATCATAACCAGTTTATTGTTGATAAAGTACCAAAGATGGACCATATTATTATAACATGAATGAAACTAAGGATCGAATTGTAGCCCTAAAATAATAAATTCATGAACATGAGGAGGAAGCCCATTAGGATGTGCATGAAGAGCATCATGCTGAGTAGGAAATTCCTCAAGAGAAAAGACTCAAGGAATTTATTTATGGTGTGATAGCATGTGTAGCTACAAAATTATCTAGAGATATGAAAAAGGTGAATCCATCTAAGTTTGATAAAACCATTATAGAAGATAGAGATGAAGCATGGTTGACTAAGATGGAGAAGTATTTTGAGATTTGAAACTACTCTTAGGTCACCAAATTAGTTTGGAGAGATTACCAATTGGTTGGAGAAGTAGCTACATGGTGGGCCAACAAGAAATTGAAAATGAATCTTAACGAGACCACCACTACATGGGAGTAGTTTATGACACTATTTAAACCATGGTGGCTTTCACATCTATTTTGACCAAACATTTATATATTTTCAAAATATAAAGGAGGGAAACCTATTGGTGAATGAGTTTTGATAATAGTTCACCAATCATCTAAAATATGTACCTCAGTATTAGGTGGATGAAAATTTTAGGATTAGGAAGTTCATCATGGGATGAAAACCTTATATTGGTGGAGAGGTGGGTGATTATGGACCAAGTCTTTGATAAAGTAGTCAAATAGAAATAGAAGTTGAAATCTCTTTCTCGAGTCAGAGATAAGTTTAAGAAGTTTGTAAGTTTTAAGCCAAATTTTAAAAAGAATAACTAGAAGTAGAGGGTTAAAGACTACAAGAGTTAGTTTAAGATTGAGAATACTAGATTTAATAGTGGTTTAAGTAACAAAAAATTAGGTAATGGTTTTAAAGGTGGTTTCAAGGGAAACCAATAGTTTGATAGGAAGGGACCACATTGAGGTTTCTTCATTTATAGAGGTGACCATGTTTTGTGTGAGTATATTGTTGACCATTTTTGCCCAACAGGCCAAAATTAGTCCCCTTCTTCCCTTACTATTTGAAGCCAGTCATTTTTTATTTTACACAAGTCCAGGATTTTCTATGGACTCTATAGGTTAGTCTTTTGGTGCATGAAGAATCAGTTCAAAGAGTGTTGGGGTTTACAAGGCTCTTTTGGGCCTTCGTCTAAATAAATTTACAAGGAAGGTTGGCATCTTTGAACCATTAAACCATCACTTTAGTTCAAAGCCTTGGTTCAATCAGTAGTTCAATTAGCCTTGGTTCAAGCCTTAGTTCATTGCTTTAAGTCCATCGCTTCAATTTCAAGCCTTGGTTCAATTGGTAGTTCAATCGACCTTGGTTCAACCCTTAGTTCATTGCTTTAATTCCATCACTTTAATTTAAAGCCTTGGTTCAATCTTCAAGTTCATCACTTTGGTTTAACAAAGAGTTTAATGACCTTGGCTCAACAGTCACTTAAACTGTTGAACCAGTTTAATGGGTTGGTTCAACATTTTGGTTTAAAGGCTTTAGTTTAATGAATGGTTCAAACTGAATGGTTCAACCACCTTTACTTCAATCAGCTCGGCATGCAACATTGAACCATTGAACCAATTTTGGTTCAATGGGTTGGTTCAATGAGGTGTACCAAAGCCAAAGGGCAGGTTCCCTTGTAGAGGGCAATCCACATTCAATAAGCCCTTGTGAAGGGCAAAGGCAGTTCAAAGAGGCCACAAAGAAAGAAAGCTGCAAAAGGTAAAGTTTTTTGAAATTTTGCTTAAGGCATTCAAAAGGTGCAATTTCTTCAGACTTTTTATCTAAAGGAATTCTGTCAGACAAAAAGCTTGAAGAAATTCAGAGGGGCTGCCTGAAAGAATACTTCAAAGACTAAAGCGAAGAAAAATTTCTTCAGACTTTTGTCTGAAGGAATTCCTTTGGACAAAAGTCTAAAGAAATTTAGAGGTAGCCAATTCTCATGGACTTTTGTCTGTGGGGAAAAAGCTCAAAACAAAAAGCCCAGGGAAGCAAAATAGCCAATTCCCACAGACTTTTTGTCCATGGGAAAAGTCTAAAACAAAGAAGAGACCTGCCAAAGAGCTGAAGGACCCCAAGGGGTAGGTGCCCTTGTGGGGGATTCTCAGCCAAAATAAAGGGGCACTTTCCAAAGGTTGAAGGGTCACCTTCCCTTTGGGAAGGTGCTAAGAAGGGAGTCCACAAAAAAGGGCAAAGCAAAAAAGCCCAAAGGAAATTGCCAAGGACGGTGACATCTTGAAATCCATCAACTTTAAGAGGGTGAACTAGCCATTGGTTTTCAAGTGATGATAGGTGCATGAACGTCAAATTTAATCCAGTAAAAAATCCATTAGTTTTTAAATGCCCAAGCACCAACCATGAAAGGAGCCCAAGGAATGCAGCGACCCACCTAGAGATAGCCCTTAAGGGCCAAAGGAGCCAAAAAGAGACAAGACAGGGAAAAGACAAAAGTGCCAAGTGTAAGAGTAGGCAGATAGTCCAAGTGTTGAAGGGAGGTGCCAATTCAAGAAGTTACTCTAGCAAGTGATATAGTGTTTGTGAATTGACCATTAGAAGGTGCAAATGGCTAACTGTGTGGCCTATTTTTCTTCATTTGACATTTATGAGCAGACAAACTGCATGGGTGCCTTCAAGGAGTAGTCTTAGTTAATGGGGAAATGGCATAGCCTATGTCAAAAAATGCCTAAAGTCAGAGCCAAGGCTAACATAGCATTTATGTTTAAGTGGTCTGCTCTTCCCAATGACTAGAACGCACATGGGCCAGTTGTAGAAGAGTGCCAAAATCTTGCCCAAAAAGGGTGAATTTCTCTTCCTCTTACTATATATTGTAAAAATTCTCATTTGAGAAGGATCTGACTCTTATCCTTAAGGCAAAACTCTATCCAAAAATCTCTCAGGCTTGTAAGACAGAGCTTCCATATTTTACCTTGAATCAAAACACAACATTTTTACCTCCATTCTGATTTTTGCATCTTTAGTATGTGTCTATGCCTTGATTCTATGTTAAGTCATTTTTCTTAATGCTTTTGTAGAATAATTACAGCATATTTGGTGCATTTTTGAGTTTCCTTTTACAGGTCTATCAGAAGTGTCCCTAGAGGAGTATAGGTGAAGTGGATAGGCTGTTGCAGTGAGTCTCAAAATGCCTCTAGTAGATATTTCCTCCCTGTATCTCCACAGACCCCTGACCCACTAATGCAGAAGGCTTTCCCATGTCAGATGAAGTGTATGGGAGCTAGTTCTCAGTGGAAAGTATATGTTCAGGTGGAGTGGGTCATCAATTTTCTGGTGTATCACATTTTCCCTTTTTAGGCTTAGGTTTTATTTTTAGTATCTCTCTCTTCCTTTTCATCCCCCCCTTTTTTCATCTTATTTGTTAGCAGTAGGAGAAACTAGGGCCTAAAAGATACATCAAAAGGAGCTAACCCTCATCTAGAGACTCTCCCCTCTAGCTTCACCAGTCCCATAGGTGAGAGGGGAGTTTACATTATTGCATGTGGAAGGTAGGAGCTCAACCTCATGCCCTGGGTGCAATCCACTACATCAACAATTTTTGGCATGCCCAGTGGGACCAACTAGGACAGGTTGTGTCCATAGAGTTAAAGAATTTTTGGTGTGTTCTTTGACCAACTAGCCTTTGGAGGATTTTACATCAACACCAATGGTGACTCTGAGTTAAATCAACTGGTGAAGTAGTTCTAGTACCATACCATCAAGAAACAATATTTTGGCATGTATAATCCCATTATTAAGAGCCATGGACCCTATTTTCCTTGGCTAGCATGGATATGATCATCACCAGCCTTATGTTGATCTTTATCAAGTCTAATATGACTGGTCCCAACCCTATCATAAGCTATATCAGCCTTATGCGCAGTCTTCCCAATATGTCACTTCTCCCACTCAACCCAATCTCTTTGCCAATCAACTCATTTCCACCTTCAAATGAGAACTGTTGGGATATGAAAAATATGTAATAAATCTTGACACCAGAAGGGGATGTGGCCAAGAAATTCTTGATCACATCATCCATCAAGTGAGGAATGCACTAGATCAGGTTAAGAAGGAATGGGCTCCTATTGAAAGAGCCAATTGGCATAGGCTTACAAGTGAGATGTTGGATGTGAGTGTTTTGATTGCATCTTTGGAAGAGAAGCTGAGTATTCATGAGAGGTAGCCTTACCAAGTCTATCAACTTGCATACTCACTACCCCAAGTATCATATCAGTCATATACAGCCCTTGCTTATGAGCCAAGTCAAGCCTATCAAAGTCCTTTCCCCAATCATGTTAAGGAGAGTTTTGAAATAACAAATCTTGTGTTTAAGGATAATCTTGATAGACAAATCAAATTGGTAAACCTTCAGATGCAGTAGTCCATTTTGGTAGTGAGGGAAATGGAATCTAAATTTTCACTACCCTCTCACATTGTGGCCCCATCTCCCCCAAAAGAGATGCCCAATTCGAATAGCTTGAGATGGAATAATGTGGTTGAGTCATAAAATAACAAGGAGGAGAAAGACATTGTCTAAGAGTGCGAGGTATAAAATGAGGTTAGTCCTTTTCAAGTCCCTCCCACCCTTCCTTAGGAAGCTCCTTGTATTTCATGGTAATCTTCATGCATTCCCCATCTCTATGATGATTCCCATGAGCTCCAAGAGGTAAAAAATGAGGATGATCTGGCCAACTAGATTGAAGAATTAGAAAAGAAGATGAGACTGCTTGGAGAAAGAGAGATGGAGTTTTTAGACTTTATAGAGGAGCTGATGCCAAAAGACACCCCTTCCACCAATCCACAAGCTAATTTCAATATTGATGAAGTGTTGGTAAAGTGGAGGGATGAAAATCAAGAAATCTTGGCCCAAGGTCTGCCCTTTCCTATTCTAGAGAAAACTCCCTCTTTTGTGCTACATCCTTTCTATCAAATGGCACTTGCTTATTCTGACTCATCTGATGCATCAATCGATCCTATCCTTAATCTCGTGCACCTAGCTTTTCAGCATGCCTCTTTTCAGATAGCTCTTCCTATACATGAGTAAACCCTCCCAAATCTTCCCCAACCTCCTCAAGTCTTTCAACATGATCTCCAAATTCTAAGCTAAAAGAAGGAACATCATGAACTAGCTCAGGACCTTAAAGAGGATAAAGTTTTTGTCTATTCATAGGAGCAAGATTCCAATCCCAAGATCATGAGCTGGAAGCAAATAGTGGAATCTTGGGATAGAAAGGAAGAGGAAGAGAAAGGTTTTTCTCAAAACCTTGAAGAAGATGGGGTTGCTCCTACTCTTGATGATGATTGTGACTTCCAGGAAAGGCTTTTCCAAGAAGATATAGATAGGCAGATTGTAGAATTGAAGTCTAGAGTAGGTCTCCTCAGTGAATGTGTGATGGACATTTCAGACCAAATAGCAGATTCCATGTCTGAATACACTCCATCCACACACCTCCAAAAAAGCTATCAGGCCTTGCCTAATATAGATTATGCTCAGTTTATGACTAACCAGGGAGACTTCATGAGTACAAATAAGGAGGAGATCACCTTAGGTGACATGGAAAATCATGGACAATCTCTTGTTCATGTTTTGAATGATTCATTTGAAGTCATTGGGGCAGGCTGTACTATTCTTTAAGGAGGCTATGAGCTGGGTAAGAGTGGATAATGCATCATTAGGGTTCAAACAAGTATGCAAAGAGGCTATAGGTTTTTAGATTTACCCCTTCAAGAGGTTAGTGAATCTGAAGATACCTTCTTTGAAATCATTAAGGAAGATGGTCATACCATGGAACCCAAGCATGAGGCAGAAGAGAATAAGCCATTTGATGATGCATATCAAGGGGCTTATGGTGATGAGCCAGTAATGATTTATTTCTTGATGAGACACACAAGCCTGAAGAACCAATAGAAGGTAAGCTTCCAAGAACAAACACAATACGTATATGTTGGGAGCATGTTTAAATCTGATCCACTCAGATACAAGCCAACTCAGGTGACAAGCAAGAGGAGCAGGTCACCATCTCTCCTTTTCTTTTAGCTACTTGCCTGGCATCATAAGTCTTCTTTCTAAGAAGGGGACTTAAGAAGTTTTCCTTTTGATCTAGGAGGGGAGCAAATGTACCTGGTTAGTTGTATATAGTAGTTGTTTTCAATTTTCTTTTCCTACTTTCCCTAAGTGCAGTTTTCACAAGTAGTATTTTTAGTTTTATGTGTGCTTTCCCTTGTGTCTGGGGTAAAAAGCTTCATGTTTGATTCTTGGATCTTTTGGGGCTGTTACTGATCTTCATTCAAGTTGCATCTAACTCTGTGCCAAATGGACTTCAAGGCAACTAGGCTTTAAGCATAGCAGGCATGCTTCCCCTAAGAGTCACCAATTTATTGACCATTGTTGCCCAATAACCCAAAATCAGTCTCCTTCTTCCCTTGCTATTTTAAGCCAATCATTTTTTATTTTGCACAAGTTTAGGATTTTCTATAGAATCTGTAGGTTAGTCTTTTAGCACATGAAGAATCAGTTCAGAGAGTGTTGGGGTTTACAAGGCTCTTTTGGGCCTTCATCTAAAAAAATTACAAAGAAGGTTGGCATCTTCAAACCATTGAACCATCACTTTAGTTCAAAGCCTTGGTTCAATCAATAGTTCAATTGGCCTTGGTTCAAGCCTTAGTTCATCACTTGAAGTCCATCGCTTCAATTTCAAGCCTTGGTTCAATCGGTAGTTTAATCAGCCTTGGTTTAAGCCTTAGTTCATCACTTCAAGTCCATCACTTCAATTTCAAGCTTTGGTTCAATCTTCAAGTTCATAATTTTGGTTCAATAAAGAGTTTAATGACCTTGGCTCAACAGTCACTTAAACCGTTGAACCATTGAATTGATTCAATGGGTTGGTTCAATGTTTTGGTTCAAAGGCTTCAACTCAACAAATGGTTTAAAGTGAATGGTTCAACTACCTTTGGTTCAATCAACTTGGCACACAATCTTGAACTGTTGAACCAATTTTGGTTTAATGGGTTGGTTCAATGAGGTGCCCCAAAGCCAAAGGGTAGGTGCCCTTGAGGAGGGCAGTCCAGGTTCAATAAGCCCTTGCAAAGGGAAAAGGCACTTCAAAGAGGCCACAAAGAAAGAAAGCCGCAAAAGGTAAAGTTTTTTGGAATTTTGCTTAAGGTAGTCGAAAGGTGCAATTTCTTGAGACTTTTTATTTGAAGGAATTTCATTAGACAAAAAGCCCAAAGAAATTTAGAGGGGCTGTTTGAAAGAATACTTCAAAGACTAAAGTGAAGAAAAATTTCTTCAGACTTTTGTCTGAAGGAATTCCTTTAGATAAAAGTCTGAAGAAATTCAGAGGTGGCCAATTCCCATGGACTTTTGTCCATAGGGAAAAAGCCTAAAACAAAAATCTTGGGGAAGCCAAATGACCAATTCCCATAGACTTTTTGTCCACAAGAAAAGTCTGAAACAAAGAAGAGAAACACCAAAGAGCTGAAGGACCCTGAAGAGCAGGTGCCCTTGTGAGGGACTCTTGGCCAAAATAAAGGGGCACTTTCCAAAGGCCAAAGGGTCACCTTCCCTTTGGGAAGGTGCTAAGAAGGGAGTCTGTGAAAAAGGGCAAAGCAAAAAAGCCTGAAGGAAATTGCCAAGGATGGTGACGTCCTGAAAGCCATCAACTTTAAGAGGGTGAACTAGCTATTGGTTTTCAAGTGATGATGAGTGAATGAAAATCAAATTTAAGCTAGTAAAAAATCCATTGTTTTTTAAATGCCCAAGTGCCAACCATGAAAGGAGCCCAAGGAATGTAGTGACCTACCCAGAGATAGCCCCCGAGGGCCAAAGGAGCCAAAAAGAGACAAGACAGGGAAAAGACAAAAGTGCCAAGTGTAGGAGTAGGGAGATAGTCCAAGTGGTGAAGGGAGGTGCCAATTTAATAATTTACTCTAGCAAGTGATATAATGTCTATGAATTGACCATTAGAAGGTGTAAATGGCCAACTGTGCAACCCATTTTTATTCATTTCACATTTATGAGTAGACAAACCACATGGGTGCCTTCAAGGAGTAGTCTCTGTTAATGGGTAAATGACATGGCCTATGTCAAAAAATTCTTGAAGTTAGAGCTAGGGTCAACATAGCATTTATGTTTAAGCAACCTGTTCTTCCCAATGACCAAAATGCACATGGGCCAGCTTGCAGAAGAGTGCCAAAATCTTTCCCAAAAAGGGCAAAGTTCTCTTCCTCTTACTATATATTGTAAAAATTCTAATTTGAGAAGGATCTAACTCTCGACCTTAAGTCAAAACTTTGCCCAAAAATCTCTCGGGCTTGTAAGGCAAAGCTGCCAAAATTTACCTTGAATCAAAACACAACATTTTTACCTCCATTTTGATTTTTGCATCTTTAGTATGTGTCTATGCCTTGATTCTATGTTAAGTCATTTTACTTAATGCTTTTATAGAATGATTTCAACATGTCTGGTGCATTTTTGAGTTTCCTTTTACAGGTCTATCAGAAGTGTCCCTAGAGGAGTATAGGTGAAGTGGATAGGCTACTGTAGTGTGTCTCAGAACACCTCTAGTAGTTATTTCCTCCCTGTATCTCCATGGACCCCTAACCCACTAATGCAAAAGGTTTTCTCATGTCAGATGAAGTGTATGGGAGTTGGTTCTTGGTGGAAAGTGTATGTTTGGGTGGAGTGGGTCATCACTTTTCTAGTGTATCACCTTTTCCCTTTTTAGGCTTAAGTTCTATTTTTAGTATCTCTCTCTCCCTTTTCATTCCCCCCTTTTTTCATTTTATTTGTTAGTAGTAGGAGAAAAGATACATCAGAGGGAGCTAGCCCTCATTTAGAGACTCTCCCCTCTAGCTTCGCCGGTCCCACAGGTGAGAGGGGAGTTTCCATTATTGTTGTGGAAGAAAGGAGCTTGGCCTCTTGCCTCAGGTGCAATCCACTACGTCAACATGTACCTAAGATAAGTTGAGAATCAAACGTTCTTCTCCTCAACAAGGAACTTTTCAATAATGTATTCATGTGATAGTTGATAATTGGTAAGCCAAATTCTAAGATTCACCTATAGAATTTTCATTTACTTTGTTTAAACATCTAGTTTCCATTTTTATAGATACATGGGATACAAAAAAAATTATCTCTTATAATTCTAAACAAATTATCTAGAAAATATGGAGAAATGGAAAATGCATGGTCAATACAATATGATAATGATTCAAAAGTCAAAGTTTAAAAATGTTTAGTTGAAGTAGAGATTAGGTTTCCTAAATTCATAATAGTAGTGGATATTTGTGCTACACTATTAGGGTAATATGATGTGATCCTAAGGGTCAACTGGATTGTGATGCATAAATCCAAGGTTGACTACTAACTGAAGAAGTTTGAGTGTCTAGATGATTTTATAAATTAGACACTAATAAAGGGAAAGAAAAGAGAATTAAGGCTTAGGCAAATTTATGCAACGCAACTCAGGAAGGCTCAAGGAAAAGGATGCCAAACATTTATCATCAAGATAAATGAAATAGAGGAATTTAGAAACCATCAATTGAAGATTACCCTTTCCTTAGGAATTTTCATGATGTGTTTATATATGAATTTCTAGCATTGCCTCCTAAATGAGAGTTTAAATTTTCTATTGATATAATACAAGGATCCTAACTTTAGTCTAAGGCACTATATTAAATGATAACCACTAGATTTATTAAATTAAAGTCACAACTCTAGGAATTATTATGCAATTGGTTGATCATACCAAGTGTGTCACCATGGGATTCACTAGTTATCTTCATCAATAAGAAGGATGGTACTCTTCAACTTTGTATTGATTATAAAATTTTGAATAAAATGACTATCAAAAATAGGTATTTACCACCTCAAAGAAATGATCTTTTTGATTAGATGTAAGGAGAAACAATATTTTATAATATTGATCTTAGATTTAGATATCATTAGTTAGGGATACATATGAGGATATTATAAATATAACATTTAAAACTTGATATCGGCACTACGAGTTTATAATGTTACCATTTGGGTTGATGAATGTGCTTGAAACATTCATGAATCTCATGGACAGTATGTTCAAAGATTATTTAGATCATTATATTTTGGATTTTTTAGATGGAATTCTTATATGTTATAAAGATGAATAAGATTATATTCAACATCTATAAATGGTTTTACAATGGTTGTGAAAGCACAAGCTATATGACAAATTTTCCAAGTGTGCATTTTTCTAAGATAAAGTGCAATATCTAGGACATATCTTTGCGGATGGCATTTTTTTTTATTCAGCAAAGATAAGAGCCATTATGGAGTGGATGGCACCAAAGAATGTATAAGAGGTAAGGAATGTCATGGGATTAGTAAGATATTATAGTAAATTCATTCTAAATTTTTCTAAGATAGTTAATTTGATTATCTCTCTACAACATAAAAATCAAAGTTTTATCTAGTTAGATAAGTGTGAAGTAGCTTAATAGGAATTGAAAAGAAGGCTTACTTCATCACCAGTGCTAAGATTTCTTGATCCTAATGGTAAATTTTTAATTGGCATAGATACATCTAGGGATGGATTAGGAGAAGTCTTTATACAGGATGGTGTAGTGGTAGCCTATGAAACAAGGAAGTTGAAGCCTTCTAAGGTGAACTATGCCCCTCATGACCTATAATATGTAGTAATTATCCATGCTTTGTAATTATGGAGGAATTATCTATTGGGAAAACTATTTGAGCTCAAGAATTATAACTTTAGACTCAATTACATCTTCACCCAACCAAATTTGAATACTCATCAAAAATTCTAGTTAAAGTTTTTTTTTGACTATGGCTTTGATATCAATTATATAAAAGGCTAAAAAAATAGAGTATTTGATGCCTTAAGTTGTAGGAGGTACATAGAATTTATGGCTAATATCATGAGTAATTTTAGGGATAGAGTGATCAAATTTTCACTAAGACGTGAATTCTATGATAAGGTAAGGAAAGCATTATCTAATAATGCTTAGAATCATAGGTATAAATGATACAAAATAGATAATGATGGTATTCTGTGATATAATGGAAGGATGTATGTGCCAAATTGAGAGAATATAAGGCGTATATTACTAAAATAACTACATAATGCCCCATATTTAAGACATCCAATAGTAACCAAGATTATGGTAGAGATTAGACCACTTTATTTATAGAAGGGAATCAAGAAAGATGCAATGGAATTTGTTTCACATTTTCTAGAATGTCAACATGTGAAAGATGAACATGTGCATCCAACTAGATTGATATACCAGAATGGAAGTGGTAGGTAATCAATATGGAGTTTGTCTAAGGTTTACCATTGTCACAGAATAGGCATGACATGATCTTGGTTATATTTGATAAACTAACCAAGGTTGCACATTTTATACCAAGCAATTTGATAGATGATGCACCTACTCTTGCAAAGATATTCATAAACAAAGTGTATCAATTGCATCGATTTATAGAGAATATCATTTCAAATTGTGATCTGAGGATGAGTTATAGGTTTCGGTTAACTTTGAATTCAGCTTTGGGTACATAATTAAACTTCAATATTGTATATCACCCATAGACTGATGGTCAAATTGAGTAAGTTAATTAGGTGTCAAAAGATATTCTTTTTATGTATTGCATGAATCAAAAATACAAGTGGGAGGAATACCTTTCATTGGTTGAGTTTGCCTATAATAACTCGTACTAATCTGATTTGAAAATGACACCATTTAAAGCACTGTATAGGAGAAGGTGTAGGACACTGATCAATTGGGATATGTTAGAACACAAGGTAGTATTTGGACCTAATATGTTTTCAAAAATGAAAGATCACATTAGATCAATCAATTAGAGATTTCATGAGGCCAATGATATACAACAGAGCTATGTTGATCTGAAGATAATAGTTAGGCATTTTTTAGTAGGTGATAAAGTGTTCTTGTAGTGGTAGCCTATGAATCAAGGAAGCTAAAGCCTTATGAGGTGAAATATTCCCCTCATGAACTATAAATTGTAAAAATTATCCATGCTTTCTAATTTTAGAGGAATTATTTATTGAGAAAACTATTTGAGCTCAAGTATACTAACTTAGGACTTAAGTACATCTTCACCTAACCAAATCTAAATACTCATCAGAGACACTAGTTAAAGTTTTTGTTTGAATATGACCTCACTATCAATTATATCAAAGGCAAGGATAATAAAGTATCTGATACTTTAAGTTGTAGGAGGTATATAACAGTCATGGATACTATCAAGAGTACTTTTAGGGATTGAGTGATCAAATTTTCACTAGGAGATGAATTTTATGATCAGGTCAAGAAAGAATTATTTGAGAATGCTTATAATCATAGGTATGAATGATACATAATAGATAATGATGGTATTTTGTGATACAATAGAAGGATGCATGTGTCAAATTAGGAGAATATAAGTAGCAAAATACTAAAACAACTGAATAATGCCCCATATTTAGGACATATAGGAGTAACCAAGCTTATGGTAGAGCATAGACCACATTATTTATAAAAGGAAATCAAGAAAGATGCAATAGACTTTGTCTCACATTTTATAGAATGTTAACATGTAAAAGTTGAACATGTGCATCCAACTAGATTGTTTTATCCATATGACATATCAGAATGGAAGTGGTAGATGATTAGTATGGACTTTATCCAAAGTTTACCATTATCACATAATAGACATGACATGATCTTGGTTGTAGTTGACAAACTAAGGTATCACATTTTATACTGAGCAATTTGATAGATGATACACCTACTCTTATAAAGAGATTCATAAAAAAGGTATATTGATTGCATGGATTTCTAAAGAAAATCATTTTGGATCATGATCTAAGGATGAGTTATAGGTTTTGGTTAACTCTAAATTTAACATTGGGTACATAATTAAACTTCAATACTGCATATCACTCATAGGATGATGGTCAAACTAAGCAAGTTAATCAGGTGTCAAAAGATCTTATTTGTATGTATTTCATGGATCAACAATAAAAATGGGAGGAATACCTTCCATTGGTTGAGTTTTCTTACAATAACTCATACCAATCTAATTTGAAAATGGCATCATTTTAAGCACTATATGGGAGAAGGTGTAGGACTCTAATTAGTTGGGATAGGTTGGAAGATA